>CAUYRT010046665.1:0-14431 GCA_963574885.1 Lepilemur ruficaudatus | reverse complement strand
CGGCGGCGGCGGCGGCGGCGGGCGGCGGGCCGGCGGCGCGGGCGTCAGCGTTACGTGGGGCCGGGGGAGATGCGCCGGGCCCCGGCCCCCCCGCCCCCGGCCCGGCCCCCGCCCCCTCCCCGGTCCCCCGCCCCCGGCCCTGGCCCGCATTGTGTGCGGCGGGAGGCGGCCCGGCCATTAGCATGCGGGGGGCGGCGCGGCGGGGCTGGGAGCCGCGCGGGAGCTGGGTTCTGGCTCCGGGGACAGGGAGCTGGGGACCCCGGGAGCCGCGAGAAGCGGCCGCCAGGGGCGGGGTGCGGGCAGTTTGGAGACTGGGGGCGCTGTCGGAGGGAGGGAGAAAGGGAGGGAGCGGGGGTGGGGCGCACAGACGATTCCAACAGGAGACTGGAAGAGATTTTGAAAGGTCATCTCGTCCTTCCCCCAGCCTCCAAGCAGCACTGCCCCTCCCACCCTAAACCCGGACATACCAGGGAAGGAGTTGGCTCTGCCGCTCTTTCTGCCCCAACATGCACAGACTCGGGAAGTTCTTCCTGGGGTTTTATCTCAAAGCCTCTCCCTTACAATTTCTGTCTCTCTTTGGGGGGAGGAGGAGGGGCGATTATAGAGATAGTTAATGTCGGCCGTATAAGAAACATTATTAAAGTTACTCTTCGGTCCTTTCTGTTCTTTATAAACAATTCCCTCTCCTTCCTCTCGAATTCTATTTTCCATTCCTCAAGTCACTTTAATGGCTCTTCAATACAACAAATATTTACTGAGTGCTTACTAAGTACCAGGCACTGTGTTCAGCGCTGTAGGGGATGCACACAGATGAGAAGGATGTGCTGCCAGGAGATTGTAGTCTAGACGGGGGCTACAAACTTGTAGGTATATTCAGATTAAGTCAATATTTACTGAATGCATGTTCACATATTTAATGGTATATAATCCTTACAATAACCCTCTATGATATAATTAGTCCTAATTTGTAGGTAAAATGAGGCTCAAGGAGTCTCTTTCTCCGCTGGCCTGCAAACTCAGGGATCCCCATTGCAAGGCCATCGTCTCACATCACCACCAAATAAAATTAATGCACATGGGGATTGAGGAGGGAGGAGTGGACACACAACAGTTCTCTGAATCCCTTTAAAATGTGATTCGCACTCCGCAGGAAAGAAAAGAGTGGATACAGTGCTTGAATGATGTTTGCTCAGCACTAGGAAGGGCAGAAGTGACTTATAAAGAAAGCCGTTTGCCTCCCAGAACCCAGCCTTTTGGTACTAACTCCCAGGGGTCTTCTGGCTCAGTCTTCTTCTATTATCAATAATAATAAATGATGATGATGATGATGATAGCCCCTAACATTTATTGAGCACTTAGAGTACCAGGTGCTAGGCTAAGCTGGTTCATATGAATTTTCTCTTTTAATGCTCAAGGCAACTCCTTGAGATTGGTATTATAAACTTCCCTTTATAGATAAGGAAACAGAGAGATTAAGCAGTTTGCCCAACAGCACCCAGGTAGTTGTGGGATTTGAACAAAGGTCTGGTTGCCTCCAGACCTCAGGCTCTACCCCAAGATGGGCCTTTCCTATCTTTGATCTATAGAGTATATATTTGGGCCCAGCTTGTTGTTTTGCTTCCTACTGTAGAAATAAATGTCCCTAGCTTAGCTTCTGAATAAGCCTTTTAGTATGTGGGCATCAGTGTGACCTCATCAGCAGCAATAATGGTTATTAAGCACTCGCTGTGAATTAACAACCCTTTACAGTCATATCGTTAGCTCCCTTTTGTCAGAGAGCAAACTGAGGTTCAAATAGGTAGAATAATGTGTCCCAGGTCACACAGCTGAGAAAGTGGCAGACCTAAGATTCTAGTCCGGGCCTATCTACCTGGAAGGCACCTTCTCTCTCAAAAATATTGTTGCAATAGTATCCTTCCCAAGACTGACCATTTGAGGACCATCTTCCACGTATGTCTAGCTGCAGGTTATCACTGAGTCAAAAACAATCCCCACCATAAACACGGCTCCCCATCTACTTAGTGTTCAATTCAGAATAAATACTTCAAGAAAGGAAGGAGAAAGAAGAAAGTGTCCAGACAGTGAGAAATATGAAAGTCAGTAGAATTAAACAATACCTGGTCTGGGGACAAAGCTGCAAGTGGTAATGACAGGGGACCAATTCACACAGAAAGTGGGATCTCTCCAGAGAAGAGCAAGTAATTTGAGGAGGAAGCCAAAGAAAAGAGAAAGATTAGATGGAAATGAGGGGAAATTGAGGTCCAGGGTTGATAGTGTCCATGGGGATGAGGTGAGTGAAACCAGAAGAGGAAGCCGGGATGGACAGAAATGGGGACAAGGGGAAATGGGAACAGAGTGAGGCAGGGTGGGGTGTCTTGTGGAGTGAACTGAGGCTGATGTCTACCCAGGGCCACTCCCTGGATCCTTAGGCCTTCACAGGGACCTTTGCCCTACCACACCCCAGCCCTGACAGCCTTTCTCTGCCAGGAGAAGTTTGTCCGTCTGCTCTGAGCTACCAGGCACCTCAGGAGTCCTAGGACCCACCTGGGTCCCAACCCTTTGGAGTAGCTGCTTCAGACTAGGTACGTGTGAGGCCCTGGACTTCAACTTCCTGGATATTGGGAGTGGGCAGAGGGGTAGCTGAAAGAGATGTTGTTGCATGTCCTATTTCCTGATAGGACCCATAATGCATTTTTCCCAACCTAGGAAGCACCCAGCTCTTGTGGTCAAGGGCCCCATGGAGGAGAGAGCTGGTCAGCCAGAGGAGGAGAGATGCAGCCTTCGTCTGAGAAAGCTACAGCACTGGGCAAGGCACCGGCAGAGTGGGCACCTCTTGGTGCTGGCGGTGAGGCCAAGCTGCCCCACCCCAGGTCTCAGCATGTCCACTTGTACCTAATTCAATTCCTTTCATCCATGTTTAGTGAGCACGTACCATGTGCCAGAAACTGTGCTAGGCTCTTAGTGGGAGGAGGGTGGAGGAAACAGAAATAAACGAGGCAAGACCCTTAATCTCCAAGTAGCTTCTATCGTGTGGGGAAAATATACAGGTAAGTAACTAAACTACAACATGAGGTAGAAAAATATGATATTTACTTTTTAATTTTCACCTCCTTCACTGGCCTTGGTTGACTACTTTCCTCCAAGTGCATTCATCCCAACTGCCAAGCTCTAGAAGAGGTAGGGGTTGGGAGGAGGGAAAGGAATCCCTGACAGGTCCCTCTCAACTACCTGTCCTCTCCCCCAGGTGAGTCAGCTATGGCTGGCAGTGACTGTGGTGCCCTTTGCTCTCTCCATTGCCTGCCTGAACTCTGATTGTCACTTGGCCACAGTGCTGCCTCTCGGGCCTGGGGCCTCAGTAAGATCCACTGCACAGGAGGGTGGAAGGAGGGTCCTGGAGGCCCCTCCCTAATGGGACTAGAGCTCAATACTTGCCCTTTTCACCATTCAGGGTCTCCTCGCTGGGATTGTTACCCTTGAGCTTCACAGAGCACCCCGTCTCTGGAAGGTGAGAGGGGAAGAGAATGCAGTATTGTCCTCTTACCCTGCAAAACAGACACACATATACCCCTCAGCCCAGGAAGTGACTCTCAAGTGTTGACTCATCCTCTTAGTTGTCTGACACTGGCTGGCCTAAAAGACTGATGAGAGAGAGCAAGAAAGTTAGAGGGATGATGGCCCTGTTTGGAGGTGGACGAGCAGGAGCTGAGTTTTGTTTTCAGCTAGGCTGTAGTTGGGGCTTGAGGTTGGAATGAGTCTCCTAGGCTGGGCAGGGCTGAGCTGGCTCAACTGGCAGGTGCGGGCCATGATGATATTCAACACCTTCAACCTGATCTTGGGTTTCATCGTGGTGGTGGTCGAGGTGATGAAGACAGCCTTGGGGTCTGCCCCAGCTGCACCCTCCCAGGTATGGGTGAATGAAGGAAAAGGTGGGAGGACGAGGAGGCAAGAGGAGATGGAGAGGCAAAAGGGCAGAAGCAAACAGGTGCTGGGTCCCTGCAGCATCCTCAGCCCTGTCTACCTGCAGCTGGCTGGCTTGCTGGTGCTGGAGCTCAGCGCTGAGGCCTTCACCCTAGCGGGAGTGCTGATCTCAGTGTATGCCCTATTTCTGCTGAGCCAGAGGAAGCCAGGATGCTGCAGGAGCCAGAGTCTGCACTACCAGGAGCTGCAGGAGGTATTGGGGGCAGGGAGGAAAGCAGCTAGCTGCCAGCCAATTTTTCCACTGGCTATCCTGGTCAGTGGCCAGTGGCCAGAAAACAACGGGGCAGGATGGAAATGAAGAAGTCCTAGAATGAAACGAATTGGCTTTCTGGCTTTGGACATTTCTCCCCTAATGGTGGGTAAGAGGTGGGTATCTAAATGATTGGGCAGAGAAGAGTGGGAAAGCACATTTAGGAAGCTGCCTAAATATTAGAAGGGCTTTGGGAAACAGGAGAAAAAAATGGAGGAGGAGGAAGCAGTTGTTTCTCTCTGTGGTTTCTCCTTTCTCACCCTTACAATTTGCTTACACCTCTGTCTGGTTTTCAGGGCCTCTCTGAGTTGGAGGAGGTTCCTGGTTTAGAGAGCGGTCCCACGGTGGCCAGCACAGGAAACTGAACAAGTGACAGAGTGGGCAAGGGGGAGCAGACAGGTGTTGCTCTCCTGCTACCCTGAGGGAGCACTCTCCAGACATTCCTGCATCCCATCCCAACGAACTCAGAAGCTAGCTGGACTCCCTTGGGAACTACATGATGTCTGCTGGGGTGCCTTCAGTTATTACTCAGAACGGGTCCCTTTCCCTACCTGTCCCCGCTAGGGGAAAATATACCTGCATGACAGTCCTCCCTCACCGCCCTGAAAAGCTGCTTCCTCCCTTGCATCCCTATCCTCCTTCCCCGCTGCCTTTCCATACAGCTTATCTGTATTATCTGCCTTATCTCACTATTCTCTTCTGTCCACCTTTCACAATTCCATCCACTCCAAGCCCTGGTTCCCACACACGCCAACTCTCCGAATCCAATTCAGGGATGCTCCAGTTTCCCCTTCGATCCAGTCCCTGTTGCTCTAGCGGAGACTACAAGTCCCAGGACACCCCGCTACCCCGTGACCTGCTGGGAAATAAAGAGCCTTCCCTCCGTGGTGGGGGCGCTGTGCATCTGCTGAGTGACGCGAGGCGCTGGAAATCAGGGCCTAGCCGAGTTTCCTCAGACGCGACCACTGGCCTCGTGTTCGGGGAGGAGCTGGGCAGGCGGCCCTGCGTGGGGGCGCCGCCACCCCAGCCACGGCAACTGAGAGCTGACTCTGGATCCACATCCCTGTCGCCGGCAGCTTCAGAGACTGGCGAGAGCTAGAGGCTGGCGCTTAGCAGAGCTGGGGTTTCCCAGAAGCTGTCGCCGCACCCCCTCGTACGAGTGCTCAAGTCCAAAGTCCTGAGACTTGGAGCGCGCGCGAGAAAGGGGTTGGAAATGATGAGTCAGAAGCGCGGGCCCTTTCTTGTCTTCCTCCCCCGGGGCCTGGGCGTCGGTGGAGGACAAGCTCGCCGGGCAGATGGGTGGACAAGACAGGCTCGGGGGGGACGCTGCCACTCGACCTAACACTTTCCCGCCTCTTGCGAGCCCGCTGGTGTAGCGAGCCCGCGCTGCCGCCACCCTTTCTCTCCAAGGCGGGAGCCGGACTGCGCAGGCTCGGCCTCTAGGCAGCCCCGCCGACCTTTGATCCAGGCTGCGGACGCGTTGCTGAAGCTCTCGTTGCGCTCAGACCCCACCGTTTATGACCTGTGTGCTCGGGTGGGCTTGGGGAAAGCCCAGGAAAACTGGGAGCCCCACTAGCACCAGCCGGGCAGTTTACTAGCCGCTAAAGACTAGATATTGGCCAGAGCTGGAGTACTAAGAGAACTCACCCCAAATTCACACAGTGCCCAGGATGGGTGTTCGCCTCACACTCATTTTTGTTCCCATTTGAGAAGGCTTCTTGCCCTAGAGACCACTGCTTCTCCCGGCTTAGTCAAGCCCAGCCACCAGTGAGGATTGGGCGCAGCCTGGCTGCCTTGCCTTGACATTGCAGTGGCGCCCGCTGCAGCTCCTTTCTGTTGTGACACGTATGGAATGGTAATAGTCTGTCTTACTGTGACAAGGTTAAGTGTGAATACTAGTGGGTGGAGGCAGTTTTGCAATCAGGCTGTGGACTGGAGAAAATATCTGGGCCTCCCTCATTTCTTCCTCCCTCCAATCTAACTGCCAGAATAGTGGGAAGCCAATAATGAAGGGCCCTGAGAAAATGATTTTTTTCAAAGTCAGAAGGTGATGGTAGATGAGGAAGCTGAGGTAAGAAAATCAACAGTTTGCTCTGCCCTCCAGCTTTTAGTGATGTGGTCAGAAGTCTAGATATTGCATTCCAGTTCCTAGAGAAGCTCAGTGACCAGGCAAATGAACCTTGTGTTAATCAGGTTTCAGGGGTGGGGAACCTGTGGTCTCAAGGCTGCATGTGGCTCCTGGGCTAGGTTATGCTGTGGTAACTGCCAAAACCTCAGTGATTTAAAACCACAGTGGTTTGAATTCTCATACATGTCCAAAGTAGGCTGGCAAGGGGTTCTGCTCGGGTACCCAAGCTGATGGAGCTCCACCATTTTTAGGTCCTACTGTGTCACCATGAGGCTTAAGGTTACTCACCTCAGAATGTGAAATAAGCATGAAGAATTGTTCATGGGCTCCTAAATGCTCTGCCCTGAAGGGATAAATGTCACTTCTACTCATTGGCCAAAGCGAGTCATATAGCCACACTCAATACCAAGGAGGCAGGAAGGGTAATTTTTCTTGTATGCCTAGAAGGTGAGAGAAAGCAGAAACACTTCATTAAAAGAAAAAGAATTAATCATTTGTGGTGATTCTTGAACATCTTAGCAGTTGAAACTCATCTGTTCCAGCAGATATGCCCATACCTACTTCTTCGGTTTGGTTTCAGGAGGCCCTAAATGAAGTTCTTAATAGAATTTTTTCCTCAAAAAATAAAAATGGGACTGGGAATCAGGAAATCTAGATTCTGATTCTGTTGCTCAGGCAAATCAAACCTCTCTGAACTACATTTTGCTCACATGGAGGTTATAATATTTATCCTCTCTCTACTGGAGTAGCAAGGCTAAAATAAATTCACACATGGAAAAGTCCCTTAAAACTATAAAGCACTTCGGGGATTGAAAATAAATGGCCTATAGAGACAAGAAATGGTTTAAATGAGTGAAGCAGATTGGGTTTGAGGTAATAGGGAGTGGTGGGAACTGTGGCAAACAGCACAAATTCTATTTGAAGACTTTACCTCCACTCAACTCCACCCAATGTATTATCATGTGGGACTCTAGACTTGATAGCACTATAGTTCCAATTTTCCTATAGAAGTCAGATATTCTGACTTTTTAAATGTGCAATCTTCTGATTTTAGAATGTTGATAATTTTTTAAAAATCAAGAGCCAGATTCAGCCTATAGTCCTTCAATTATCAGTCTCTGCATTATACAAGCATATGGTAGGAATTCACATTTTGGAAATACAATATAGTTCATGTAGACTGTGTGAAATACAAGTGTCTTGAAAAGATTGAACATTAGGTTCTTAAAACCTTTTTTTAAATCATATCCCTCTAGGGCATTGGTTCTTAGGAAGGGGTCATTTTGTACCCTCCCCCCCCTTCCCCAGGATATTTTGCAATGTCTGGAGACATTTTTGGTAGTCACAACTAGGGAGTCAAGGGAATATGTGACGGCACATTAGATGAGAAGTCAGAAGATTTGAGATTTAATCGCAGTGTTTCTAATGCCCCTTTCCTGTGCATTATCCTCTGCCAGCTGCAAGGGAAGACTCTTTGAGACTGGCCCTGTGTTCCTCATTATTCCCCCCTCCACCCTGCCTACTGCCAGAGCCCCTGGCTGCTCCATGACAGCATTCTGCTTTGCTGCTGTGCTTCCCAGCAACCACTGTCTCTGCCCCTTTCTTCATCAGTTTGGCAGCCTCTGTGGAGGTCACTCATTTTATTTGAATTGGAACTTCGCAGAAAGAACTGTGACAAGGTTCCCGCTGACGTCAGTTTTTAAAGGCCGCGACCCCCATCTCTTGTTTTAAAGCGTCGGAGAACTCCAGTTCATGATATGTGGCTTCATGTGCAGCTGAATTCTGTGATGGTTGGGAAATTCTTCATGCTGATGAATTTTACCCTCATTCCTTAGAAATTCAGTCATTAATTCTGTTTTTGAATGCATGATGATAGACAACTGACCATATTTCGCAAATGAATTCTCTTCCGTTTCTGGATCTGCTTTTTGGCAAGATGGCGCAGGTTGTGTGTCCCAGGCTGTGTCCTCTGCTGCCATCTCGTGGCCTCTTGGCTGACCGGTGGGAGGTCTCACAAAGCGCCTTTCCCTAAGGTAATGGCGTTTGCCAGTGGCTTAGTTGGGGAAAGAATCTCCTCGTCTCCACGCTGTGGGGCGCTCCCCAAATGCTTCCCCTGCAACAGGTCCCCGAGGGCAGCAGCACGCGCGGCCTGGCAGGAAACCTGGGCTTTACGATGAGGCAGGAGCCGCGGGGCCCCTCCTGGTCGTCCGCACCCCCTTGGGCCTCGTTGTCTGTTATGCAATCCTGGCTACGAGCCACAGAAATCAGCGAACTCAACTGCCCGGGAGTAATTGGAGCTGACCTGGCCTGCTTGTCGAGGCTGATGAATGCAGCCTCTCGCCGCTTGCCACCTGGAGCTGGGATGCTCTTCATCTCCGAAAGAAATGAAGACTGCCCCTTCGGGTTTCTGGACTCGGTTTTGTTGTCTAGGCCCGTTATTATGTTGCTCTGTGTCCATGCCCTTCGTCCTGGCGGGCCCAGCCGGTGCTGCCTCAAATTCGGCATTTGCTTGATGGGCTGAGCAGGACAGTGGCAGTGGTGTGATCACGTGTTTCCTATAAATATGACAGGATCTATACACTGTAGTGATCGGAGGTCCATCTTCCGGGGACAGGGGAATATGGGAGACTGCCCTGAGCTGGGCTGCTGGTGACTGAACAGTGGCTTAGCACTGACGGGAAGGCAGGGAAACATTTTTTTTTAGTTGGTGCTTTTCTTTTTTTTTCGTTATAATAATGCTTATATATTTACAGTTAAAAACCTTCCAACTGATACTGGAGTCCCCAGTTAGCCCTTCCCCTCACTCTCCCAACCCCCCATAACCCCTAAGCCCAGCCTTCTCCAAAAAGAAAAAGAGGAGGAGGAGAGGCAGAGGAGGAAAAGGAAGAGGACTGCCTTTGGTGTTTGTTTTAACCTGCCTTCACCCATTATAATAATTCAGAAGGAAGGGCCTACTTGTACTAATATAATTTCCTAGGCCCTTAGGTAGGAGATAGCCATACTTAGAGGTAAATTGCTACTAAGCTGGTTTATGTTGCTTTTCCTTAAAATTCAGATACTATTTACTTAATGGGACTCATCTTCTGTTCCTTTCATGTTTTTCCTTTTTTGCCTACTGTTTTTTCTTGCCGTATTTCATTTACATTTTGTGTTGCATGTTTTTCTTGAATCCACTTATCATCTGAATCATTGGTTTATTTATTTATCTATTTATTTTGAGACACAGTCTTACTTTGTTGCCCGAGATAGAGTGCCGTGGTGTCAACCTAGCTCACAGCAACCTCAAACTGCTGGGCTCAAGCAATCCTTCTGCCTTAGCCTCCCAAGTAGCTGGGACTACAGGCAAGCACCACCATGCCCAGCTAATTTTTTCTATATATTTTCAGTTGTCCAGCTAATTTCTTTCTATTTTTAGTGGAGATGGGGGTCTTGCTCTTGCTTAGGCTGGTCTCAGACTCCTGAGCTCAAATGATCCTCCCGCCTCGGCCTCCCAGAGTGCTAGGATTACAGGCATGAGCCACTGCGCCTGGGCCTGGCCGGTTTGTTTTTCTTTTTCTTTTCTTTTTTTTGAGACAGAGTCTTGCTCTGTTGCCTGGGCTAGAGTGAGTGCCGTGGCGTCAACCTAGCTCACAGCAACCTCAAACTCCTGGGCTCAGGCGATCCTCCTGCCTCAGCCTCCTAAGTAGCTAGGATTACAGGCATGTGCCATCATGCCTGGCTAATTTTTTCTATATATTCTTAGTTGGCCAATTAATTTCTTTCTATTTTTAGTAGACGGGGTCTCACTCTTGCTCAGGCTGGTTCTGAACTCCTGACCTTAAGCAATCCTCCTGCCTCAGCCTTCCAGAATGCTAGGATTATAGGCGTGAGCCACCACGCCTGGCCTCGGTTAGTTTTTCTTACCAGAAACTTTTCTTATGTTCTGTGCAGAGTTAGGGAATTTTATTTATTGATTTTTGTCCATTTTCTCTTGCCGTTGTAAAGTTTTCATGTTTAAAATGGCTTACCCCAAGTCCAAGCTCCCAAGACATTTAATTTGCTTTGCCTCTTTATCTTTATGAGTTCTCTTTATGTATAAAGAAAATGCTTTGTGCCTACTCTTATTCTTTAGGTAAAACTAAAGTTACGGTATAGGAGAAACAGAATTTATGCCTTTATAAACCTCAAAGTAATTATGATGAAGAGAAATTGTTCTTTGTGAATCTAAGAAGTGAAACTGAGTGCAACGCTTACTTGTTATAGAGAGGCCAATTTTAGAGCAAAAAAGAGAGGAAACCAAAGACCTTTCCAAAGAGGAGCTGCTTTGAAGTTGGGCTTTCAACCTCTGGATATGTTAATGGTGTTTTGTGCAATGAATTTTCTCATGCACTGGTAGGTTATTGAAGCAAATATTCAAATATTAGCTGAATGGTAGAATTTAGGTAACTTTTAATTTCTCTTCCAGCACTCAGATTCCATTTGTTTCTCAAGAGTGGTTATGTTTTTTAATTGATGATCCATCCATACTCCCCAATGTCTGACCCTGGACAAAATTTGGGGCATTACTGGTATTGGGCCAGATGATTCTTTGTTATGGAAGCCTGTTCTATACGTTGTATTAATAGAATGCTGAGCAGCATCCTGGCTTCTGCCCACCTGGTGCCAGTATCACCCTTCCCTCCAACTATGACAACCAAAAATGTCTCTACACATTGCTAGATGTCCCCTGGGGAGCAAAATCACCCCTCCCTTGAAAAACAATGCCCCAGAACAGCGGTCCCCAACCTTTTTGGCACCAGGGGATCGGTTTCATGGAAGGGGGCGTGGGGAGGCAGAGCTCAGGTGGTGATGCGAGTGATGGGGAGTGGCTGTAAATACAGATGAAGCTTCATTGGCTGGCCCACTGCTCACCTCCTGCTGTGCACCCCCCTCCTTCCTAAGTTTCATGGAAGACAATTTTTCCACAGACAGGAGGGTGGGGGGAGAAGTGTGAAGCTCAGCAGCTGGGTCCTTAATAGGCCGCAGACTGGTACCAGGGGTTGGGGACTGCAGCCCTACAAGGACATGATAAGAAAGGTCTTAAGAACTTAATGTTTAACTTCTCAAGATCCTTGTATTTGAAAAGAAGAGACCTACAAAGACTTATGAAAACCAGACTGTATGTCCAAAATCTGAATTCCTCCCCTAGTGTTAGGCCCCTACTCCCCTTTCTGAATTTGCTATTTTATGTTATCACTCAGTCACAAGCTGAGTTAATGACTTCTTTCCTTCATTTCCTCTAACCAAATGCTCACTCCCACATTCTATAGAGTTTCCTCCTGCTGTTGAATCAGTCCTCTTCTCCCATCGCCATCACAAGCCTCCCAACTAGTTCCTATGCCTTCAGGCTTGTCCTCCTCACAGTCTTTCACATAGCCACGTAAATGTGACCACTTGGCTTTCCTGTTTAAAAGCCCTTCAATCCTCCCCATAACCCACAAGATCAAGTCCAACTTCTAAAATGGTACATTGACCTCTGTGCTCTGGCTTCTGCCTGCCCTACCAGTGTCATCTCCCATGTACCCTCCGTTATACTTCATTATTCCATGACAGCAATTTGAGGAAGGCAGTATTGATGTACAGCTTTGCAAAAAGCATTTTTTAAATTATTAATTAATATGTGTGACAAACTCCTCCACCCTGTCCTTGAGCTTTACCCTCTCCCTCTCCCTCTATTTTTTTCTTTTTGATTAGCCCAAGGATGATGATGATGACAGCACTGATTTCGGTGATGGGCTGGGTGAAGGTCAGGGCTATTTGTTGTACACATTAGTGAGATGTCAAAATATCATTTATGTGTTGACCTTTGAAGGAGGGGCTGTGTTTTATTCATCTTTATAGCCCCAGAACCTAGCCAAGTAAATGGCACATAGGAGACATTTGATACATGTTTGCTGAAAGAATGAATAAATAGACTAAGTTGGAAGGAACCTGCTATGGTTTGAATGTATGTGTCCCTCCAAAATTCATATGTTGGAACTTAAATGCCGAGGTGATGGTATTAAAAGGTGGGGTCTTTAGGAAGTGATTAGGTCCCTTTAGGACCTTTCAGATTAGTGCCCTTATAAAAAGGCTCAAGGGAGCTAGCTAGTCCCTTCTGCCATGTGAGGACACAATGTTCGTCCCTTCCGGGGTAGGCAGCAATAAGGCACCATCTTGGAAACAGAGACCAGACCCTCATTAGCATCAAACCTGCTGGCTCCTTGATCTTGGACCTTCTGGCCTCCAAAACTGTGAGAAATAAATTTCTCTTGTTTATAAATTACCCAATCTTATGTATTTTGTTATAGCAGCACAAACAGACTAAAACAGATCCATAGTGGTCATTCTACTCGACATAGAACAACACTCTGACAGTCACCTAGTCTGCTTAAACGTTGACAGTAATAGTGCATCTGGAGAAAATTACTAAAACAAGGCAGCTGGAGCCACAACAAATTTGTGATCTTAAACTGCAACTAGATCCTACAAGCCACACCATAATACACTATTATGAGTTCTTAATTTCCATAGCTGCTACTTCAAGTTTTTTTTTTAATCTTGTTCTCAATAGTTATTCTAAGGTGAATCAAGAAGAATAAACAAAAGATAAAAACTAAAATGAAGAAAAACCTCCAATGAGAAAAGTAATAAGGTAAGACTTGGTCTCTCAGCTATTAATGTCATTATAAAGATTTTAAAAATTACTACAGCATGGTGTTGGCACCAGAATACACAGATGAGTGAATGGAACAGGACAAAGAGTCCATAAAAGAGCTCAAATATATACAAAGATTTAATATGTTTTAATGGGACTATTTCATATCAGTCAGTTAATGGTAGACTGATTTTTTAAAAAATAAATGCAATTGGAACAACTAGATAACTAGTTACAAATAAAGTAACTTATACTTCTATTATATATCATACACCAAAGCAAATTCTAGATGATTAAATTAATAAATTGAAATCATAAAAATGTGATAAAAATATGGATAAATATTTATAGAATCTGGGGGCAAATGAGATCTAAGTATAACACTAGTGGTAGAGACTAAAATGTAAAAGTCGATAGAGTTTTACATTAAAAATTTTAAACTGACCGGGCGCGGTGGCTCACGCCTGTAATCCTACCACTCTGGGAGGCCGAGGCGGGCGGATCGCTCAAGGTCAGGAGTTCGAAACCAGCCCGAGCAAGAGCGAGACCCCGTCTCTACTAATAATAGAAAGAAATTAATTGGCCAACTAAATATATATAGAAAAAATGAGCCGGGCATGGTGGCGCATGCCTGTAGTCCTAGCTACTCGGGAGGCTGAGGCAGAAGGATCGCTTGAGCCCAGGAGTTTGAGGTTGCTGTGCGCCAGGCTGATGCCACGGCACTCTAGCCCAGTCAATAGAGTGAGACTTTGTCTCAAAAAAAAAAAACAAAAAATTTAAACTTTCTGTGCCAAAAGAATCACAACAAAGGTCAAATTCAAATGAAAAGTTGAGGAAGGAAGGATGACAGACAGTAACATATAGCTAAAAGATTGTTAGTAGCCAGGCATGGTGGTGCATGCCTATAGTCCCAGCTACTCAGGAGGCTGAGGCAGAAGGATTCTTTGAACCCAAGAGTCTGAGATTGCAATGAGCTATGATGACACCATTGCACTCCAGTCTGGCCAGCCTGGGTGAAAGAGCAAGACCCTGTCACAAAAAAAAAAAAAAAAAGAAAAGAAAAAAATTGTTAATATTAATATTGAAAAGAATAGAAAAATTGATAAAAACAGCTAATTTACTAAAAAGAAATAAATTTATTTTATTTTATTTTATTTTATTTTTTATTTTTTTGAGCTAGAGTCTCACTCTGTTGCCCAAGCGAGAGTGAGTGCCATGGCGTCAGCCTAGTTCACAGCAACCTCAAACTCCTGGGCTCAAGCAATCCTTCTGCCTCAGCCCCCCAGGTAGCTGGGACTACAGGCATGTGCCACTATGCCTGGCTAATTTTTTATATATACTTTTAGTTGGCCAATTAATTTCTTTCTATTTATAGTAGAGACGAGGTCTTGCTCTTGCTCAGGATGGTTTCGAACTCTTG
>CAUYRT010046664.1:0-53689 GCA_963574885.1 Lepilemur ruficaudatus | reverse complement strand
CCTTGTAGTATAGCTTGGAGTCTGGTAAACTGATGCCTCCAGCTTTAGGAGAATCTATGTGGGAGAAAGTATCCTAGTCTGGAGCCTAGTCTGAAGGGGGATTCAGGCAGCCAGAGGAGAGCAGAGATGTGGAGAGGAGGTCCCCAAGAAGGAGAACTAAGGTGGGGCATGGAGGGAACCTCAGGCAAATTGGGGAGCCCAGCCCACTTCCCTTGGGGGCAGCAGGACCCAGAGCCAAAAGGTTTTTGGGGACTTAACAGTGGGCCCAGGGCAGTCCCACACAGGTCCCTGAGGTGTTTCCCACAGGGGGATGAGCTGTGAAGACCTCTCAGGATGCCCAAGAGGGCAAGGAGGTGGTGGGTGAGTGACTCCCAGAGGCCTTGGGGCACTGGAGGAAGAGATGGAGCTCAGTGAACAGCTATGTGGACCCCTATCTGAGGGCATGGATATGAGATAGGACCCCCACCGAAGGGTGGGTGGGTGCCCTCATGGGAGGGTGAGGGAAGGGAGGGGAGCAGGATGAGGGAGAGGCAGTGGCCAGAGCGGGAGGTGGTGATCAGCCAGGTGCAACCATGTGGGGCAAGCCCCAGGTTGGGCAGGGCTGGAACTGGGCAGGTGCTGGGGAGACACCCTGTCTCTGTATCTCGACTGTTTGGCTGACTCCTCCTGGAATCCTTCCTGACAGCCCCAGGCTGCATCAGGGCTGTACACACTGGGCGCTGCACACATAGGGCACTGCACACACTGTCCCAGGCCTGGGATCCCTGTGGACCCAGCTGCCCCATTCTAGCCTGGGAGCCATCTGAGGGCAGGGACATCATTGCCGTCCTGATGCCTGGCACGCAGAAGGAGCTCCAAACCTTTAGAACATGGGCTAACAGCAGGTTTCTCCTGCCCCATGGAATAAATAAATCGCTCCTATGGGTGGTTCAGCCAGGCCAGGCCCTGGTAGATGCCCCTTAGAAGGGGAAAGTGGGAGCATCCCAGTTTCCAGTGCACACTGGGGAGTCTCCTTCCTCCCCGGCTACCACCCTCATTCCAGCACACAGGCCCCGCCTTCACCTCCTCAGGCATAGGGCTGCTGTTGGAAGCCTGGTCCCTGCGCAGCCCCTGCCTTCAGCCAGACTCACCTCCCGTAAGTCCCACCCCACTGCTGGGACAGGCACTGTTTGGCCCCGGAAATGCCCTCTGCCCTCCCCTGAGCACGTGGTCTGCGATTTTCCTTGAACACAGCACTCTATGACTTTGATGTGAGCTTCAAGCGCAGCCCCCTTTCCTGTCTTCACATCAAGGAAATAGGTTGAGTTTCAGAGAAACCCGCTGGCAAGAGCACACCAGACACCAGGCCTTCCGGCCGGGTCCCTGCCCTGCTTGGGCCTGGGGACTGCCACTGGGCTGTCCAGGTAAGTGGCTGTTCCTGGGCCTTCTGCCTGTGTCCCGCCACCACGGCCACCCCAGGGGGTTCTGGGGCACCTAGCAGAGGGTGATAACCGCCCCAAGTGAGAAACCCTAGCGGGGTGTGACATCCATAGCCTGTGTGTGCGAGGAGGGTGCTGAGCCCACAGCGGCTCTCAGGCTGGGGGAAACCCACATTGGCTTCCTAAGTTCCAATTCTTCATCTAGGACCAGCACTCTGTTGGTGTTGGGGACCAGATACCCCGCGGGTGGCCTGTCTGCCTGGACATCATCAGTACATCCTCAGGTAAGTCGTGCCCAGATGGAGCGGTACTTGGCTGCCGTCTCCAGGGCTGGCCCGTGTCTGGTGCAGGCCAGGAGTCAGGAGGCCACTGGGGAGGACCAGGAGGGCAGCAGGACTGGGATGGGTGGCATCCAGCTGGAGAAGGAGGCAGACAGGGCTTGTGGCCACCAGGAGGGAAGCAGCTCTCCCTCCAGAGGGTCAGCCGGGCAGTGGTGTTGGGGGAACAGAGATGCCTGCTCAGTCTCGGGCCTGCTGGGCCCTGTCAGCGCTGCGCCCTGGCTCCAGGAAGTGGAGAAACCTCCAGAGAAAGCAAATGTGTACTCTGGCCCCTGGGTTCTATGAATACAAGGGTCACTCAACAGGGCTGTGAACTTGAACAACAAAATGCTGATGCTTCCTGTGAGGGGCCCAGTGCAGGCTTGAGCCTCTAGTAGGCAAGTTCAGGTTCAAGGGGGACCTGGAGAGTGAAGGCACAAACCACTCAAGTTCTGCTCAGCGCTGTGTGTCCTTGGCATGTTTCTTGGCCTTTCTGAGCCTCAGTTTGTGTGTCTGTTAAATACAGACGCAAATATTGGCACCTAGTAGGTGCTCAGTTCCTTCCTGTTGGGTAAGAAAGAGCTTGGAAAGGTGTCCCAGGCAGGACAGAGTCTCAGCAGGAAGGAACGGGGGTCATTCAGCTCACGATGAATTTCATTCCTCTTGTCTTGGCCAAGGCAGCAAACACACAGTAGACACTTAATAAAGCCCTGCTGAAAGATTAGGGTCAGGGACTCCCAGAATGGAAGGCCCTTAGGTGCCACCTGTGGAGGTTCTCTTCCTGCTGAATCCAGAGCTTCTCTTTCCTTTTCTATCCTCCAGGCTCATCCCTGCAGCCCTGGTGGGGGCCCTGGGCAGGCAGCTGCATGGTGTGGATGGGCACACTCTGGGGCCAGGGGACCTGGCTTCACTTTCTGGCTCTGCGAGTTACCAGCTGTGTGTCTTAGGGCAAGTCACTCCACCTCTCTGTGCTTCAGGTCCCCCATGTACAAATCCTTCCCCCACAGGGTTCTCATGAGGATTAAGTGAATGAATATACCCAGGGTGCCTGGCACGTAGTAGGTGCTATGTAAGCATCTACTATCATCCTAGTTATTATTACTAGCTCTGAGCAGACTCAGTTATGGACTCTACAGTCCCTGGAGACCCTCTTAGGGGCTGCAGCAACTGGACCACCCCATGCTGCCCACTGCCTACCCTGCCAAGGAGTAGGGCTGAGGCAGTGGTTTGCATCCAGAGCCAGTTATGCCTCCCCTGACCCCCAGGGACAGCTGATGGTGTCTGGAGATGTTTCTGGCCATGACTCAGGGGTGTTACTGGCATCTAGCAGATATAGGCTGTTCAACATCCTACAAGGTCCGGGACAACCCATGCCATCCCCTTGTCTATACCAAACTCTGTCTTCCCAACTCACACCACCTTTGGCCCTCTCACTTTCACAGTCAGAGTCTGAGACCCAGAGAGGGCATGCTCCTTGATGAGGACACACAGCTATTGGAGCCCAGGCAGTGGAGATTGGGGCTGGGGACTGGCCCTGCTGTGTGGGGGTGGGGGGCATTGTTCAGTCAACAAACAGACACTTAGAGAGTCTGCTGAGTTTGGGAACCTGAACCCCAACTCTCCCACAGCCTAGCTCTCTGGGCCTTGACAGTTGAAGGCAGCTCAAATTTCAGTGACACTTCGAGCAGCCCGGGATCTGTGGGGACGTGGGAGCCCCTGGGGACCCAGCTCAGAGCCATGGATTCTTCCCTCCTCATGGATACTTGCTGGAGTGGTTAGTGCTGGCTGCTGGGCCACAGAGACCTGGGTGCAAATCCTGCCTGTCACTTGCAGGCTGCATGATTCTGAACGCGACGTTAAACTCTCTGAGCCTCGGTTTCTCTAGCTGAGGAATGGGATAGCAGTTCTTATTTAGTGGAGTTGTGGCGAGGGTTAGATTCAATGGGTAATGCTCGTAAAAGGCCTGGTATAGTCCCCAGCACAGAAGCTCTTGTGGTTGTTGTTGCCGGTGTGACAGATGTTTATTGGGAGGAAGTAGGGACTACCATAGAAAACAAGATCACCCAGTCCTGTCTTGTGGAGCTCGGCCTGGTCAGAGACAGGAGGAAACAGACGGTGGTCTTCAGGGAGGACAGGGGCCTTGGGAGCCCATTGGACGAGCCTGACCCAGGCTGCGGAGGGAAGAGTGGGAATCACGGAATGCTTTTGGATGGAGGGGACAATGGAGGGACCCGAAGCATGTGGGCAGGAGAGGGGTGTGGGCACTGCTCCAGGCAGAGGGACCAGCCCATGCCCAGGCTCCTCTGGGTTGCCCCTGCTCCTGCCATGGTTAGTGGAGGAAGCCTCTGGACCCACCATTCACCACCTCTCCTAGAGACGCCCCATGGCCCCTCATCCCTCGCCGGGCTGTCAGTTTCCAAGGGCACGCAGAGGTGTCTCCACCCATCGCAGTAGACTGCAGCTCTTTTTAGGTACCCCCTATCTGTGGCCTCAAACACCGAGGCGTATTGGGCACCTTTGTGCCTTGCTGGCATAGGGAGGCATAGTGGTGACAAAGTCACCACTCTCATGGTGCTTACATTTTAGCAGGGATAAAAGTAACATGTCATCAAGTGGATACGATATCACATTTTACATGGTGAGGAACAGTAACCTGGGCCAGGGCTGGAGAGAGAAGGGGGCGCTATTTTTAGAGGAGGTCAGGGAAGGTGACATTTAGGCAGAGATGTGAATGAAGTGGAGGATATTGGTGGAAGGGTAACCAGGCAGAGGGAACAGACAGTGCAAAAACCCTGAGGTTGCACCAGACCTGATTTGTTCAAGGGAACTGAACAAGTAACCTAAGGAGGCCCATGTGGCTGGAGGGGAGTGAGTGAGGATGGGGAGGTGATGGCCACATCATGCAAGGCCTTGGGGGCCACTCTGAGGACTCAAACTTTTACTCAGAGGGAAGCAGGAGCCCTAGAGGGCAGCAAACAGAGAAGACCCAGGGCCTAGCACTTGGCAGGTCTCATCTCATGGAATCCCTGCAATCTCCCAGTGATGGGCACCTTTGCTGGCCCCGCTTTCCAGACGAGGTCTGGCATGCTTACTTCACCATGACCACCTGGCGGGTCCATGATTCCATGATTCCAGTCTGATATCAGGTGTCAGGTGTCTGATGTCAGACACCTGTCTGGTGTCAGGAAAAATAGAGGAACAATTAACTGCTGCCATTGTGGCTTATTGGGTAGCCAAGCTGGCATTTTGCTGACAGACCAATGCTAATGCTGCCTTGGTGTGGGTGGGCACTGGGGCCCGACCACAGCCTGGGATTCAGGAGCAGGAAACATGGCTTCAGGGGGGACTTGGGGTCTCAGGTGAGGACTAGCAGTTCAGAGAGAGCCAGGAGCTGGAGTGGGAGCAGGGTGGTGGTGGATGGGTAGGAGGAGGTGTGGGCAGTGAGGGGCCCGCCCTGTTCCAGCAGCGCCTTGGGTGGGGACGTGCCTGGCCTGTGACTGGGGTGCCATGCAGAGCTCGTGTTGTGCCCACATTCCCACCAGGTGCAGTGGGTTGGCATGATCCCTCTGCAGCTTGACTGCCTCAGTCTCCCCTCTGGGCTGTCACGATGGGCATTTAATGGGGGCTTTTGATGGTCAGAGTATGTTCCAGGAGCTATAGACCTTTGAGGCTCTGTGGTCAGAGTATGTTCCAGGAGCTGTAGACCTTTGAGGCTCTGCTAAAAGGTGTGTGGGAGTTAAAGCTAAAACGGGTCCTTCCATGCAGGTCTTCTCAGAGCCTTTGGTGTGCTTTTCACAGCATTTGAAAACGTATTTGTCGACCCTTGACTCTTTTTTCCTTTGAAGTATGTTGTTTGGGGCCTCAGGTCTCTGTGGAACAGAAATAATTCAATGCTGCCTTTACCCAAAGGAGACACTTGAATGGTGGAGTTTCAGGCAGATCCTCAGACCAAAGGCTTCCTCCTCCTCCTCTCAGGGCCTGTGCTGTGACAACAGGGCTGGTGTCCCTCTCTGGCCTGATCCAGCGGCCATGAGCTCTGGGAGGGCCAAGTTCAGATCTCTGAACGTGGAGCTAGAAGGAGGCTGGGCTTGAGGGACAAACAGGCCAACAGACTGAGTCTGGGCTCCTAACTCGGTTCTACATGGGCCCTGGATAAAGCCGCTTGGGGCAGCCCTGGTGGGACAGGCCTCATGGGGGTGTCTCTACAGGGGCCCGCAGTGTGGTCTGGAAGCAGAGGCACCGGGTGGGTGAGGGACCCCGCCTCTCACTCCCCGGCCTTCCATCTTCTGCCTCCTTCTGCCCACCCTCTCTGGCCACCCCAGCATCTCTGGCCACAGGATCCCTGGGAACTTGGCCCCATGTTTGACTAGTGAGGAGGGTACAGAAATGCCCAAGTGGTGGGAGCAGGAATGGGCCTTGCTGTTGCGTGTCCTTGCTGGCAGCAAGCATGGAGAAGGCCCCTGCCTGAGGTGGCCCGCTGTGGCTTGCGGCCCTGCACCCGGCCTGGGGCCAGCGACCTCCATCTCCTCTGCCCTAACCCGCCTCCGGCTACCCAGGCTGCACCTGTGGCCACTGTGGGGAGGAGCTTCTCAAACTGTGTCGCTGAGAGTTTCCTGCCACAGCTTCCTGCCCCAGAGACCAGCTTTACTACCTCCTCCCCTCCTCATGGTCCCTGGACAAGCCCCACCTGGCTGCCTGGCCCTGCACCCATGAGTGGGTGCAGCTCCATGAGTCTGTGAGGACCAAGGACCGGCGGCTGGATCTGGAGATGTGGGGAGGGCAGAGGAGGGATGAGGGCTCTAAGTGGAGGGTGCTGCCCGGATGAAAGCATGAAAGCGAATTTGAAGGAGGGCAAGTAGCACAGCGTGGCTGGAGCAGGGGGCCGAGGAGTTTAGATCGAATGAGGAGGGCAGGAGGGAGCCACAGTAGGGTCTTGAGCAAGGGGGGCCCTGGGAGGAGTTACCTAGGAGTGGCTTGCAGACCTCGGAGCTCAGCTTGTGTGGAAACAGACTGTGGGGTTCAACCAACCACAGATACCGTGTGAGTGAGATCTGGATCTCAGGTTGTATTAATAGAAACGGTTGGTGGAGATCAAAAGAGGTGATGCCAGCACAAAATGACCTCAGGCGAAAGATCTGGGCTCTGGGAGAGGTGGGTGTAGCAGCATGTGCAGCCACACACAGGATGACCCAAGAAAGGGGACAGGGGCTGGGGAAGGAGAGAGAGCAGGAACGGTCAGGGAGAGAGGAGGCAAGCCAGGCGGCTTGTTAAAGACCAAGGAGATCTACAAGGCTCCTGCAGGAGGGAGGGGTCACCAGTGTCCATCACTCAGGGGACCCAGCTTCGAGGAGGGCACGGAGTGCTTGCCTGGTGCCTGCCACGTGCAGGTGGTGATACCAGTGCTGGAGAGTAGCCAGGGGTGGGGCAGACTTGGAGGCCGGATGAGAGGGCAGGAGTCAAGGGGACAGGAGTGTGACAGCTCATACCAACTTTCCCATTTCAGTGTTACTTTCAGTGCCCAATGTGTCTGTACCTCCCAGCTCCTTTCTCCCCTTAATTAATAAAAAATGAGATACAATTTACATACAGTAAAATTTATACCATTTTAGTGAAACATTCTAAGATTTGACAATTGCATACAGCTGAGAAACTACCGCCTTAATCAAGTGGTATGGATTATAGACTATTCCCCCAATCTCCTCGTGCCCCTGGGCAGTCAGTTCCTTTCCCCACCCCCAGTGCCGGCGACCTCCAGGCTGTGGGCTTGAGTGGGATCGCACGGCCTTTGAGCCTGGCTTCTTTCAGTCCGCACGATGCCTTTGCCATTCATCCATGTTATCGCATGTGTTAATATTTTGTTCCGTTTTATTGCTGAGTAGTTTCCACTGTAGGCATGTAGTCAGTTTGTCTATTCATCTGTTGGGAAACAGTTAAGTTATAAATGTTCCTGTGTAGACTTTGAGTGAATGTAAGTTTCCATTTCTTTAGGGTGACTAGCTAGGAGCCCTCCTGACTCTTTTTGTTTTCATTTTATTTTTAAATTCTTCTTATTTTTTTTGAGACAAGGTCTTTCTTACTCTGTTGCCCTGGGCTAGAGTGCTGTGGGGTCATCATAGCTCACTGGAACGTCAAACTCCTGGGCTCAAGCGATACTTCTGCCTCAGCCTCCCGAGTAGCTGGGACTATGGGTGGGTGCCACTATGCCTGGCTAATTTTTCTATTTTTTATAGAGATGGGGTCTCACTCTTACTCAGGCTGGTCTCGAACTCCTGACCTCTAGCAATCCTCCCACCTTGGCCTCTCAAAGTGCTAGGATTATAGGTGTGAGCCACCATACTTGACACTTCTTGACATTTTTTAAAACACTCTTATGGAATGGTGACCTGTTTCTCCAGGTGGGGATACAAATGCAGTCCTTTATTAATCTCTGGAACACCCACCTGTCTGTAACTGTTGGGACATCCAGAACCTCCCTCAAGCCTGGCCCTCAAACCCAGTGTCAGAGTCAATCTGGTTGAAATGTTGATTCTGGTCCCTCCTCCAGCTACCCTGACCCAGACCTCACCTGATTCTCATTCCAGCATCTTCCTCTCGGCCCCATTGCCCATCCTTGCATGCCCCTGGACACCCAAGCAGAGGCAGCCTTGCCCACACCATAAAAACGTTCATTATACCCTCTACTTACATTTGCATAACTAAGAAGGGCACCCAAGGACCCTTCCTCAAACACAAGCTGATATCCAGGGGGCCTTGCCGGGCCCACCTTAGTAGAGAAATAACTAGTAACTGCTAAGGGGAGGTAATTTTTTTCAACATTATGTGAAAACTTATAAATATACAGAAAATAGAATTAATTATACACCTATTATCCACTCCCATTTTCTATAATTAACATTCTGACATATTTGTTTCATTACATATAGTTGATTATCATCATTTATGGATTTTGTATTTGCAAATTCACCTACTTGCTAGAATTTACTTGTTTTCTTTTTGTTTTTTTTGAGACAGAGTCTCACTCTGTTGCTCAGGCTAGAGTGCCGTGGCGTCAGCCTAGCTCACGGCAACCTCAAACTCCTGGGCTCAAGCGATCCTCCTGCCTCAGCCTCCTGAGTAGCTGGGACTACAGACTCAAGCCACCACAGCCGGCTAATTTTTTGTTTCTATTTTTAGTTGCCTGGCTAATTTTTTTCTATTTTTAGTAGAGACAGGGTCTCGCTCTTGCTCAGGCTGGTCTCGAACTCCTGAGCTCAAGCAATCCACCCACCTCGTCCTCTCAGAGTGTTAGGATTACAGGCGATTGCTAGAATTTATTCATAACTCCAAAACTCATATGGGGCTTTTGCCATCATTCGCAGACACACACAGTGGCAAAAATTTGAGCCACCCCATGCATGTGTTCCCTCCAAGGTTGAACAAGGGGACCACTCTGACTTCTTGTTTCACCTCCCATACTATAAATAAGTGAATTCTTTACAGTCTGTTTGGTGTGACAGTTTTTGAATTTTTATGCTTTTTCTTGGTGATTTCACTATATAAAATGGCCCCCAACTGTAGTGCTGACTGCTGCTTAGTGCTCCTGAGCACAAGAAGGCTATGATGTGCCTCACAGAGAAAATGTGTGTTAGATAAGCTTATGGTTACAGTGCTGTTGTCTGAGAGCTCAATGTTAATGAGTCAACAATACATATTAAATAAGACATCTTTAAACAAAAACACACAAAAACCAAGGTTACATATTGATCAGTTGATGAAAATGTTGTGAACAGTCTTGCAGGAACCTATTTCCTCCAGGAGCAATGGTTCAATATTTGCTAATTCATTGTTTGCAGTGACTTTATAGAACTTCTGAGAATAACTGGAATTGTGTCTATCTACCTGTCTCTCCATCCATCTCTATCCATCCATCAATCAATGTTCATACTCTGGGAGGCTGAGGCAGGAGGAGTGCCCGAGGTCAGGAGTTCAAGACCAGCCTGAGCAAGAGCAAGACCCTGTCTCTACTGAAAACAAAACAAAACAAAACTAAACAGAAAGAAAGAAAGAAATTAACTGGACAACTAAAAATATATAGGAAAAAATTAGCCAGGCATGGTGGCACATGCCTGGAGTCCCAGCTACTTGGAAGGCTGAGGCAGAAGGACCGCTTGAGCCCAGGAGTTTGAGGTTGCTGTGAGCTAGGCTGACACCATGGCACTCTAGCCGGGCAACAGAGTAAGACTCTTTCTAAAAAAAAAAAAAAAAAAAAAAAAATCAATGTTCAGTGTTATTTTCTGGATGCCTTTCAAGGTAAATTACAGTCATCAATACCCATCACACCTAAACATTTTTGCATGCAGATCATTAACTAAGGTTCAATATTTTATGGTTCTTGTTTATTGAGGGAGGGCAAATACAACAAAATGAACAGATCTTAAGTGTACCTTCTGAGTTTTGATACAATCAGACACCCGTGTGACAACCCAAAATCAGTGACTGAGGCAAAAATCTCCATCCATGGAGGTTTATGAAGCCAAAGTTTGAGGATGCACTGGGGAAAGCACAAACCACAGGAGCATCTGTGACCTGTGCTCTCTCAACAGAGATGTGGGAACTCAGCATTTAAGGGAAGTGAGTAGACCGAACGAAAAAGGAGGAGGGGTGTGGGCAGTGAGGCAAATGGTTACAGTCTTGCCAGACTTTAGATAATGCCCAGAAAATCTACATTTTACATAAGATAAGGTGAATGTTAGAAAAGAGGAGTAAAGGAAGAATCAATTATGTAGATGTCCCGGGGTAGGTGGAAGGATGATTGCTCTTGTCTTGTCTCTGTTCTGCACCTGGGAAGATAAACTTGTAATAAAGTTACAACTTGCAAGTCCTTGTTTATGGGAGGCCAGCAAAGAATTTCCTTATGAATGGTCTGTGGGGTCAGTAGATGCCTAAGGCCTTTTACCTTTCCCTGGGGATCTGGCTAATGCATAATGTTAGTAACAGCTACTCATTTGGAAGGTGTTGCATGACTCAGCCTCCAGGCCTGACTTTCCTTTTTGCATAAGGGGCTGGGGGGTCCGGAGATTTTCATTTTCCTCTATGTGTTAACCCAATCCCTGTTAAGATACAGGACATTACCATCACCCCAGAAAGTTGAGGGTAGATAATTTTAAGTTATCCGTCTTAGCAGCTATCTACCTAAATATCCTTAGTTCCTCCTTCTCCTGATCACACACCTCGTTTTGTTTAATAGCTGTATCAACGTTCACTGTGGAGTTAAACCCTAATGTATTTAACCAGTTACCTGTTGATGAATATACATTAGCTTATGGTTTGTAGAAACTGGTTGACAAAGGCAGAAGGGCAGGGCCAGTGGAACTGCTAAGTCTGAGGGGAAAGAATCAGTGGAAGGCAGGGGGGAGGGCTAATAGAATGAGCCTCCTTCAAGGGGCAAAACTTGTTCCAGCTGCCTCAGGGCATTTGCACTTGCTGTTTCCTCTGCCAGATAGGCTCTCTCCTGTGCGTTTTGAAAAGTTCCTCCTCCTCATCCTTCAAATCTTGACTCAAGTGCTAGCTCCTCAGAGAAAGTGACCATTCTAGCTACAGCGATCTCTTCTCTCCTAATATCGCTCTACTTACTTTTTTTATAATCTTGACCTCAATCTGTAATTATTTTTCGTTTCTTTCTTTGGTTATTGGACCCCGCCCCCTCCTTAGAGTGCTATCTCTGGGAGAGCAGGGAGACCATGCCTGCCTTATGCATCCATATCCCTAGCACTGCGCCCCAAACGCAATAAGAATTCAACACGTGTTTGGGAAATGAATGGATGATTCCAGGTGCTGGTGTGTGGGGACCAGTTGCGGTATCAGGACGTCCGCACAGGGTCTCTGAAAAGTCAGAGGGGAGTCTGGGACTCCTCGATATATGCCCAGCAAGCTGCAGCTCATTTCCAAGTTGACTGTGGCATAAAGCAGGCTCTGCACGATCGCCAGGCGAAGGCCCTGACATGCCTCCAATCCCCATCTGAACCCACAGGCTTTGGCGAGGCGCAGGGGCGCGCAACCCGCGCGGGGCAGCAGCGGCGATGCCAGACCCCGCGGCGCACCTGCCCTTCTTCTACGGCAGCATCTCGCGCGCGGAGGCCGAGGATCACCTGAAGCTGGCGGGCATGGCCGACGGGCTCTTCCTGCTGCGCCAGTGCCTGCGCTCGCTGGGCGGCTACGTGCTGTCGCTCGTGCACGACGTGCGCTTCCACCACTTCCCCATCGAGCGCCAGCTGAACGGCACTTACGCCATCGCCGGCGGTAAAGCGCACTGTGGCCCCGCCGAGCTCTGTGAGTTCTACTCGCGCGACCCCGACGGGCTGCCCTGCAACCTGCGCAAGCCGTGCAACCGGCCGTCGGGCCTGGAGCCGCAGCCAGGGGTCTTCGACAGCCTGCGCGACGCCATGGTGCGCGACTACGTGCGCCAGACGTGGAAGCTGGAGGTGAGAGCGCGGGGCCTGGAGGGGAGGGGCCGGAGAGGGCTGTGGGGAGTTGGGGGGACCCGGGGTTTCTGCGGAAGAGGGAGAGGGAGAGGTCATCTTCGCCAGCCAGTCCGATTTGGAATCTGGAGGAGTGTGGCCCTGGTTGGGGGCAGCACCTGGGAGGAGGCCTTGAAGGCAGAGGCTCCGTAGTGGCTGTGGTGGCCGTCACCTTCCACAGCCTGACCGACGCTGTGGTGCGTGACTATGCCAGACGGGAAGGTGGAAGGGCTCACTGGGCCTGGAGAGGGCGAGCCTCGGACTGGGGTCAGGGCCTGAGAGGATGGTGCGCGGGGCGAGGGTGCACCCTAGGGTACAGCCGTCGTCTGGGACGACGGCTGTAGTCGTCTACAGCCCGCATGACGCCTACGTCGCGGCAGTGCGCAACTACCTTCCTGGGATCTTCAAGCTGGAAATGCGCTTGGGGCGGGGGCTGGAAGGTGGGGCCTGAGGCGTGGTTCCTCCCTGGATGGATTGGGGAGGGGACTATGAAAACAGCGGAGGCTGTCCTCGAAAGTCTGCACAGCACACCCTAGGGGCTCCTAGGTGGACTTGGGGATCCTGGAGCTGGAAGGGGGTTCCTGTGGCAACCTACAGCCCTCCTCGCCTATCCTTCCGTAGGGCGAGGCGCTGGAACAGGCCATCATCAGCCAGGCACCCCAGGTGGAAAAGCTCATTGCCACGACGGCCCACGAGCGGATGCCCTGGTACCACAGCAGCCTGACGCGCGAGGAGGCCGAGCGCAAGCTCTACTCAGGGGCGCAGACCGACGGCAAGTTCCTGTATGTGGGGCCTGGAGCCTGGGGTTGGGCGCGGTGAGGGCTGAGCGTGAGTGTGGGCTGCGAGGGGTGTGCCTGTGCTCACACGTGCGAAGGAGCTTTTACACGGGAAGATAGGGGCGATGACTAGGAGAGCCCCCGGAGTGGTCGGCCTGGGTTGGAATCCAGCTTCCGCCACCAACTGTCTGTGGACCTAGGGCGAGTTGCTGAACTTGCGTGCCTTCAACATTTACTGAGTACCTACTGTGTACCAGCCACTGATGACATGGCAGTGGACCCAGACAGACACAAGTGCCTGTCCTCGTGGGGCAGGTAGATAAAAAAGAATCAATAAAATATGGATTATGTCAGGTGGTGGTTAGTGCTGTGTGCGTGCAGGAAGCGAGGATGTTGCGATTTTAGATTAAGAGGTCAGAGGGGGCCTTTCTGAGAAGCCGACTTTTGAGTAAAGAACCTCAGGAGGTGAGAAGTGAGCGGAACAACTTTCAGGTGGAAGGGTGTTCCTGGCAAACAGATGGCCAGTGCAGAGATCAGGAGGCAGGGATTTATTTGGTGTATTCGAGAAACATGGAGGAGGCCAGTGTGCCTGGAGCTGAGTTGGTGAGCTCGAGAGTGGGAGGAGGGGAGGGGGGAGGTGACTTTGGTTTTTACCCTGAGTGAGGTAGGAGCCCTGGGAGGTGTTGAAGCAATCCCTGTATTGTCCTGTAGCTGAGGACAGTACCTACCCAGGGGTTGTTAGAAGGATGACATGAATTAATACGCGTAAAGCAATAGTACGGTATCTGGCATACATGAAAAATGCATTCAATGTTAGCTCCTTTTTTTTCTTTTTTAATTTATTTTTGTCCTCCACTACTGTGACTCTCAATTAGCTCTTATTATATGTGAGAGAATATGTGTTTGTGAGTTTGTTATTGTGAAAGAATCTCTACAACTATTTTAAAAACTCTTTTGGATGTTTGAAAGCCCTGCTGGGGCTGCTGCTTTCTGGCTTGGACACGGGTCCTTTTGTATAACACATGTCATGTGGATGTCAGCTGAGGTCACTGTGACCTTCAGTTGTAGAGAAGCTTGGTGCCTGCCTTTCTCTAACGACCTCAGGAAGTCCAGTGTTCTCCCCCAAGAAATCTGTGGGGACAGTTTCTGGGGCCTCCCTTCCCATGAGAGCTTCTTGGCCTGAGGCTCTGCCCTGTGGAATCCTCATTGTCACCTACTTCCCCTAGGGCTGTTCCCTCTCCTGGGGCCAACCCACTGGAGGAAATGACCACTTTCCTTGATTTCAGTGCCCGTGTGAGGCCTATGCACATTGCTACAGGTCTCCCACAAGGTACATTTCCCTCCCCAAGATTCTGTTGTTTGCTGATAAAATAATTTTTTCACCCTACTTGACAGATTTATTCTGTAAATTGAAGTTTCCAAGGCTTCCAAGGGAGCTCCTGAATGCATGTTATAAATAATGCGCAGCTACAAGGATGGCTTTTGAAAGACTTAAGACAAGGCTGTTTTCTCAAAGAGGAAGCCTTTGCATTTGTGTCAGTTAGCTTTGCTATGGAATAAACCGCCCCAAGAATTATTGGCTCAAAACAACAGTTTATTACTTCTCATCATTCTGTGAGCAGCTGAGCAGTTCTTCTGGTTTGGGTCAGCCGGGCTGGGACTGAGTAGGTTGGGGTGGCGAAGCTCTCGTGACTGGCTGTTGGTGCAGTGTGATGGGGACAAGCTGGCTGCAGCTGTGTCGTCATGCAGCGGGTCAGCCAGGGCCCATTGACATGGCGGCGGTGGCAGGGTTATCAAGAACAGTCAGAGAGGTATGTTCCGGTACACAGATGCTTTTCAAGCCTCTGTTTGTGTAATGTCACTGAGGTCCTGTTGGTCAAAGCAAGTCACATGGCCAAAACCAAAGTCACTGTGGGATTGTGGACTCCTCAAAGGACAGGAATGAATAGAGCCATTTGTGCAAATAGACTGTCATGGGGTTTGAATAAGGGGGCCACAATGAAGATATGGGCAGCTCAGGCATGGGCATGTGGGGCTTTCTTTCCTTTGGACTATCAACTTGAGCCAGGACCTGCCTCTGGTGCCTATTGAGGCTGTATCTTCCAGTATGTGGCGATGGCTGGCCACATTCCCTGCCTTCATCCAGATGCTGCATCCCCCCCACCCCCTGGTGTGACACTCGCTAAGATGCTGCTAACATTCGGTCACACGTCTCACACACATCCATATCCCAGTCGCCCACGTGCATGTTACTCCTGAAAGTCCAGGGGCTCCCCTTGAGCTGGACACAGCAAAGGGAGATTCTACAGCTCTCCCTATTGACGGAGCCAATTCTTTCTCCTGTCTCTGCTTTCTCCTTCATAAAATGTAAACCCACCTTCCTTTGATGTTATAATCTTGGTTTCTTCTTTGGTTTCCCCTCAAGTCCCCAGTGTAGCTTTTCAGCCCCCCGTCTCTGCCTCTTCTGTCCTGGTTTTCTGCTCTTCTTCTCTCCTTCCCTTCCTTCCCCTGACTTTCTTCCTCATGTTACACTTACACACATACATGTGCAGATAATGATTCTGTCACTCCAGTGGTTTAAAAAATTCCCCCCAGATTCCTTAAGGCCTCCTGGCAGTATGGAAGCATTCTGGGGTGGGAGAAGTGAGTGGAGGGTGAGCAAGTGGGATTCTGCGGCTGCATTCTGGCTTCAACGACACCAGAGGCTCAGCTTTGATTTGTTTTCTGTCTTAAGTTTCCAAGTAGCATGTGACGTTTTACAAAGAATTCGGCTGCCCAAAGGAAAAGTTCACAAACTTTTTGTAGAACACAGCAGAGTTTATGACAGGCTTGGGGTTAACCACTCTGTTGAGATAAGAGGAATCTCAGGAAAACCAGGGCCACCAACTTTGAGCAGCTGTGGATGCTTTGGACATCAAACTGGCTTGACGTCTCCAAGGCAAATAGGGCCAGCATTGGCAGTGGGGAGGTGCAGGTGGGACAGCCAGGCTCTGGGCTCAGGAGAGAGATGGAGGCTGGCAGTGACATCTGGAAACAGTTGAAATAGTAGCATTATGAACAGTGACTTATTCTAGGGAAATGTCAAGAGACCAGGAGCAGGAGTCCTAGAAAATTAGATAAGGCATGCTTTAGACAAAAATTGTTATAGATTCTTCTTGTGGTTCCTGTAGTCAATAACTGCTTTCTCAGCATGTGGTTAGTTAGGGCTTAAAGTCAAAGCTGCAGCAACAGACTCCCACAGGGGGTGGGGTGAGAAAAACATCCTGGTAGATCATGATGGGTGGTACAAACCAGAGTTGGTTAGGGTGTGATGGAAAGACACATGCCACTCAGGCTTAGAAATAAGATCAGGACCACGCTTACTGCTGAGCACGGTTCAGAGCTGCTGAAGAATGGAGAGAATTGTACCTAAGGCTGTGTGCGGCAAAAGCTGGCTTTGTTTCTTTGTAATTGGCTATATTTTGGGGTATTGGTTGATTCAACTCAAAAATAAACTTAATCCTTGGAAAGGGCCTTCAAGTGTACATTGTCAAGTGTTTATTAACCTCTTCCAGATCACAGACCCTTTTGGGAAACCTACTGAAGCTAAGCCCCTTCCACAACCCCCAAAACATATTTACCCCAAAGACTTTGCAGACAGTTATACGAAGTGGTCCTGAACTTCACCCTTGGAGCCCTTTTCAGGTCAAGAACCTCTGATTTAGTTCAATTTCTCATTTTACACATGAGGAAACTGAGGCACAGAGAGAATAAGCAACTTGCTCAGGGTTACACAGAAAATCTGTGACAGAGCTGGTGTTGGTCATAAGTTGCAACTACCTGTAGAATCAGAAATGGGTTTAAATCCTGGCTCCATCTCTTACCAACTGTGCAATTTAGATAGGAGATGTAATCTTGTGCTTCAGTTTCCTTATCTGCAAAATGGGGATAATAATAGTCCCTACACAGTGGGGAGTGCTGTGAAGATTATAGGACAGATATGTGAAGAATTTAGAACCAATATCTTAATAAATGGTAGCTCTTATTTTTATCACTACTATCAGGTTCTATATATTATTTTAAGAGTGGAGATACAAGTTGATTTCTTAGCCTATACCTCTAGCTTAAGTGCAAGTTTGAACTGCAAGAACAAAGAACTGCTACCACCTAGTGGTTTTTTGGTAAATAAAGTAGAATTTGTGGCAACAAAACATATATGGTGATAACACCAGTGTCTTAGCCTGGGTGGCTATTATCCTGGAACTTGTGGGTGATCTTTTATGAACTCACATATCTCCGAACAGAGTGTATCAGTTACTCATTGCTGTATAACGAACCACCCTGAAATGTAGTGGCTCAAAACAATAGTCATTTATTCACTCTTGATTTGCTTGGCAATTTAGCTGATTTGGTTGGCAGTTTGGGCTGAGTTCAGCTGGATGGTTGTTCTGCTGGTTTCTTGAGCTCACTCCTGTGGCCACAGCCAGTTGGATGGTCTATCATGGCTTCACTACATGAGTGGCAGTTGGCAGGCTGGGGTGCCTTGGTCCTCTTCCATGTGGTGTCTGTAGTGGGCTAGTAGGACTCATTTCCTTGATGGTTGCCAGGAAAAGCAAGAGAGGGCAGGCAGGCCTCAGTGCTCAAGCATTTTTCAAGCCTCTGCTGTGTCATGTTTGCTAATGTCTTATTAGCCAAAGTAAGTCACATCATTGATCCTTTATTCAGGAGATAGATACATACACAATTGATGGGAAGAGCTGCCTGACATTGTGGCTGTTTTTACCCCCAGTATTCCATACAGAAATTTAAATAAACAAAAAGGGAAGAAATTATTAGTTCCAGAATAAAGAATGAAAGAGACAGACAAGCAAGACAGGAGAGAATAGGGGAAGGGAGGAGGTTTGCTGTTTGCTGACAAGCAGCTTGGTGTTGAGTTTCTGTTGCCAGTTTGAAACTTAAGGCTGTGACCCTCAGGAGGTGTTTTCATGTCTCAAAGGACAACTACTCACTAGAGACCATAACCTCCAGGCTAGCCCACCAATCTAGCAATGGAAGTGATTTTCTCTCTGTGGGACAGTTGTGTTTCCTAGTTTATTGTGGGGTTCTCCTCCTTGCCCTTTGGTGCTCCCTAATCACCCCCACCATGACTTCCTATATTTCTGTGTATCCGCTGACTGCTGTGGGCTAGCCTGGGAACTATACCACCCTTTGCTGTGTTGTTCTTTGGGGAATATGCTGTCGAGGAATGAATGGGATGGTCACAGCTGCCCCTCTGCTCCTCACTCAGGGGATATTACCCTGTTCATTTGGCCTAAGGAATGGCCTGATTGCAAGGTGGGCCCACATTTGTCTTGCTCACTACCCTATCCCTGCCCTTGGAACAGTGCCTGGACTGTGGTCCATACTCAGTAGATATTTGTCCAGTGAATGAACATCCCTGGACAGGGCACTTTGGAGGGGTTTGCATGTTGGAGGGCCCACTTGCAGGCCATCAGTCCCTGAGATCTATGGTCAGTGCCTCCAACTTCCACAGCTCTGAGATCCCCAGGGCCAGCTGCCCTCCCTCCTCCAATGGAAATCTACACTGAACCCCAGAATAGAGCCTCATGCTAGTGACTCAGAACAATACTGTTTTGTGGGAGATGTTGACTGGTTTCACCGGGGATTTCACGCAAGGGTGCCAGTGTCTGACTAAATTGTCCTGTGTGTGTGTGCACGTGCACGTGTGTATACTCAGGGCTGGTGGGAATGGGTGGACAGGTTCTTGCCACACAAAGGCACCAGCTTGGAGGGGTTCAATTCCCATCATAGACATGCAAGATTTCTATATTTATTTTGACAAATTTTTAGCAGAAGGGAACTAAGGCTCTCATTCTATCAAAGGCCAGTCAATTATGATTATTGGACAGTCTATTGTGATGAAAAGGTGACTTGTTCTGATTTGCACAAAGGTGTCCTGTGAGCTGGTTATGGAGTTGTGCTTACCTGTGTGGGTCTTTGCATAGAAATGGCTCTCTCTCCCTAGGAGAATGGTCTTAAGTCCCCCTGTTAAAGGGTGTGTGTCTGCCATAGATGGCCAAGTATTCCTCCATGGTTGGCCAAGTATGTGTCTGAGTGTACCCCTCAATGGCTGAGGGCCCCCGTGTGACTATGTCCCCCAGTAGATGGCAAGTGTCTGGCCACAGATGGCCAAGTATTGTACCATGGGGGCCATGTTTTCCCCCACCATGACTGAGCCCCCATGGGTGGCTGAGTGTCTGCCATGTAGGGCTGTCACTGTGGTTGGTCAAATATCCCCCTGTGAATGGCCACCTGTCTGCCCTTGGACGACTGTGCATCTCCCTGGGAACATGGCTGTGGCCCTCCCACCCCTGCCCCACCTACTGCCATTCACCAGCAGTCTGGAAGCTGAGCAGGGCCTGGCCTCAGTTTCTCCAGTCCTTGCTGCTTTTCCATGGGGTCCTGGGGTACAGAACCCATTGGGGGTGTGTGTGTATGTGTGTGTGTGGGAAACTGAGGCATAGGAGGGCCCCAGGTGGCTGCTGGGGTGACACCCCTGCCCTACCCCTCCAGGCTGAGGCCCCGGAAGGAGCAGGGCACGTACGCGCTGTCCCTCGTCTACGGGAAGACTGTGTACCACTACCTCATCAGCCAGGACAAGGCGGGCAAGTACTGCATTCCCGAGGGGACCAAGTTTGACACGCTCTGGCAGGTAGGCCACCCGCACATCCTGTCCTGGGGGAGACGCTGTGCTTAGACGGGGCTCTCGGGCTCCTGGGGAGAGAGGAGCCCCTGCCAGTCGCCCGCTCCCCACAGCTGGTGGAATATCTGAAGCTGAAGGCCGACGGGCTCATCTACTGCCTGAAGGAGGCGTGTCCCAACACCAGTGCCACCTCAGGTGCATGGGCAGGCAGGGTGAGTGGGCAGTGGGGCTGCAGGACACCCACCCCCACCCTCACTGCCCCTTCTGTCCCCAGAGGCCGCTGCTCCCATGCTCCCAGCCCACCCCTCCACCTTCACCCAGGTGAGTCAGCCGCTCCACAGAGTTAGGGGCTCAGGTGGAGCTGGGTGGGTGGGCTCCTGGGGGAGTTTGGGAGGGATGGTGGGGTGCTATGGAGGGGAAGATGGGTCTCCTGGGAGAGGCTGGGTGCCCCCAGCTCGGGCTTTGTTGACTGTTGCTGACCCTGTGACCTTTAGCCTCAGAGACGGGTTGACACTCTCAACTCAGATGGATACACCCCGGAACCAGGTGAGCTGGCATAGGTGGGGTGTGTGTGGGGCTCCTGCCAGGCTGAGAGCAGGGTCCCTGGCTGGGCTGTGGCGTTTCACGGGGACCACGTGGGCCAGGTCACGCCTGTGGCGGCTGACCTGACTTGCCCCTGTGCCCACACGTGCCCACACCTGTCACACCTGCCCATGAGCGAGTGTGTCCCAGGGCTGCTGACACACAGGGGAGTACGGCTGGCCACACCCGTGGCTCCTTGTGCACAGACACACATTTGTTGAGCGCCTACTATGTGCAGTCACGTTCCAAGGTCACTGTGTGAGCTCATTGCCGTCCTCCCAACACACCACACGAAGTAGTTTGGGTACTTCCTCTCGTTTCACAGACGAGAAGGAAGGGAAGGCGCTAATGTCCCACAGCCAGACGGGGTGGAGGTGGGATTTGAGCCCAGGCAGACTTCAGAGCCCACATTCCTAGAACACTCTGCTGTGGGTGCTCATGTTTCCCACGTGTGCAGAGAACACACGTCATTACATGTGTACCCAGATGCTCACCTTTGGAGGCCTTATAAACATGGCTGCATGTGCATACGTAGACATGGGCAGGCCCAGGATAGGTGTACATGTGTGACTGTGCACACACACACCACAGCTGGCACACTAAAGATGACACATGGATACTGATGCACTTGCCTCTAGAGTCTACTCGTACATGGCTTCACAGGGCACCCACAGCTGTTAACAGGAGTGTGTGCAAGTGTATGCATGTGAACACACACATGAACATGCATGTGCACCCAATGCTTTGCATGCTCTCGGGGAGCATACCCTTGTTGGTGCACAAGCCTCGTGGGGGCCGAGGCCGCCCTCCCCCTCCCCTCTCCCTGCCGCTGACCTGGCAGTGCATGGCTGTGTGTGTGCCCAGCGCGCCTAGCGTCCCCAGACAAACAGCGGCCGATGCCCATGGACACGAGTGTGTATGAGAGCCCCTACAGCGACCCTGAGGAGCTCAAGGACAAGAAGCTCTTCCTGAAGCGCGACCACCTCCTCATAGCCGACATCGAACTTGGCTGTGGCAACTTCGGCTCAGTGCGCCAGGGCGTCTACCGCATGCGCAAGTACAGCTGCCTCTGCTGCAGCGGGGGCGCCGCTGTGTGGGGGGTGGAGGGGAGCGGCCCCCCAGGCCATGGGGTGGGATTTGGGATGTCTGCTGTCTCATGGCAGTGTGACTGGGAAACACACTCTGGGACGGGACATTGCACACTGGGGGATTCCCGGAGGGAGCTTGGGGACACCTGGGCCAGGAGAGTTTGGCTGAGTGCAGACGCCCATCCCAGGGGCCCCTGACCCTGCATTGACGGGCCATAACATGGGCTGCCCTGGGGAGGGTGCCACTCTGGATAAAGTGGTTCTTTTCAGTGCTGGGTGGTTCCGGTGAGGGGCTTGGCAGCCAGCTGTCCTCAGTGGACTCTCCCTGCAGCTGGGGAGGATTGACAGCGCCCACCAGGCAGCTTGGGGAGGAAGAGAGACAACGGGTGGGTGGGGGTGTGGGGCCGGGCAGGGCCGAGCTCACCCACGTGCCTCCCTCTTGGGGGCCCTGTGCCGGGGCAGGAAGCAGATCGACGTGGCCATCAAGGTGCTGAAGCAGGGCACGGAGAAGACGAACAAGGACGAGATGATGCGCGAGGCTCAGATCATGCACCAGCTGGACAATCCCTACATTGTGCGGCTCATCGGTGTCTGCCAGGCCGAGGCCCTCATGCTGGTCATGGAGATGGCGGGCAGCGGGCCCCTGCACAAGTTCCTGCTGGGAAAGAGGTGAGCCCCTGGGGCCGGGCCATGGGGTGGGCAGGGCCTCCGGGCAGGGCGGACACACTCTCCTGGGAACATGCCCACACTGGTTTTCGTGTGCACGAGCCGGTGCACACCACCCTGTGTGCTTGCACTTATTTTTACACCTTCATGGACACACTTGCTGCACCCTGCACCCTCAACACCATGCTTGCGCCTGCAAGGCAGAGCTGCTCACCCTCGGTTTCCCCATTCGTGCCATGGCGGAGATGGCAGGAGGTACCTCCGGACATCTTGCGAGCATTAAATGAGCTGACACCTGTAAAGTGCCGGGAAGAGCATCTGGCCCTGCCAGTGACAGCTTCATGGCTGTTAGCACTGTCATGGCACCCAGGGCCACACTCAGGGCCCACGGGATGTTGCCTGTCACTGACTGTCTGGAACCTGAAGCAGGGGCAGCAAACCGCATTGTTTTTGTATTGTGTGGTTTTACATTTTTAAAAGGTTAAAAATACCAGAACCCAAAACAAAGAGCATGTGACAGAGACCATGTGTGGCCTGCAAAGGCTGAAACATTTGCTATCTGGCCCTTCACTGAACATTTTTGCAGTTTCATTTGTGTTCCCTCATGCCCCAGACTCTTCCCCTTCCAGACACGGATTTTTGCACTCACTGCGGCACGTTTTTGCCAACGCCCACTCCCTCGCTGGTGCGCGTGCCTTCCCGGTGTGGCCCCGGCTCGTGCATTCAGTCGTTGGCCAGGTATTTAATGGGCAGTTTCTCTGTGACAGGAACTGTCACTAGCACTTGGGATTCATCAGCAAATAAGAGAGGGAAAGCTCCTTGCCCTGCGCTCAGGGTGGAGAAGAGAAGCCATAAATCATCAAGGTGTAATCCGGAGTGTGGTGGAAGATGGTGCTGTGGAAAGGAGAGTACAGCCTCCGGGAGGGTCAGGAGAGCTGGGGTGGGGGAGGTGCAGGGAGCAGGGGACGTTTGAGCAAACTGAGGGAGGCCACCAAGGACAGGTCAAGAGAGAGCACTCATGGCACAGGGCACAGCCCGTGCAAAGGCCCTGAGGCCCCTGCCTGGGGTGGGGCAGGTTGTGCAGGGCCTTGTGGGCTGCAAGGGGGACTTGGACTTTTACCCTGAGTGAGGGGGAGCCCCGGGGCTGTGAGTAGAGGAGGGGCAGGTCAGAGCTGCGCACTCTGGTCCAGGTGGAGGGTGATGGCGCTGCCTGTGTCAGGGTGGCAGAAGCAGAGGTGGGACGAAGTGGGAGATCCTGGAGAGAATCTGAAGTCAGAGCTTCCAGGCTGTGTGGGCAGATTGGATGTGAGAGAAAGAGGAGCAAAGGGTGGCACCGTGGAAGGTCAGAGCTGCTGGAGAAGATGGGGTTGCGCATGGAGCCCATGACACCCCTGAAGGCACCCCACAGGTGTAGGCAGAGGTGTATATTTGGGAATGTGGTCTATGGGTGACATTTACAGTCTTGAGACTGGGTAAGGGCAGAGATTTTGCCTGCTTTGTTCACGGCTGTCCCTGGTCCTGTGCCCAGCACGTGGCAGGTGCTCGGTAGGCGTGTGGAGCATGTGGTGATGTGGCCTCTGCTCAGCTGGGTCAGAGGAGAGGGCTTGGCTCCCTGGGAACCTGAGCTGTCTTCTCCCTGACCCCGTCCCCTCTGCCCAGGGAGGAGATCCCCGTCAGCAACGTGGCCGAGCTGCTGCACCAGGTGTCCATGGGGATGAAGTACCTGGAAGAGAAGAACTTTGTGCACCGCGACCTGGCGGCCCGTAACGTCCTGCTGGTCAACCGGCACTATGCCAAGATCAGCGACTTCGGCCTCTCCAAGGCGCTGGGTGCCGACGACAGCTACTATACCGTAAGCCCTGCCCCAGTGGTGCCCAGGTGGATGGGGGTGGGTGGGAGGGTAGAGGGTCCCTGAGCCCTGCCCTGGCAACATCTCTCCCCCACAGGCCCGCTCAGCGGGGAAGTGGCCACTAAAGTGGTACGCGCCTGAGTGCATCAACTTCCGCAAGTTCTCCAGCCGCAGTGATGTCTGGAGCTACGGGGTCACCATGTGGGAGGCCTTGTCCTATGGCCAGAAGCCCTACAAGGCAGGTGGCAGAAGCGGGCAGGTGGCGGGTGGGGCAAGGCAGGAGGGAGGGCCCTGGTGGCTCACACGTGCCTGGCCCTGATCTGAGCAGAAGATGAAGGGCCCCGACGTCATGACCTTCATCGAGCAAGGCAATCGGATGGAGTGCCCCCCGGAGTGTCCACCCGAAATGTACACACTCATGAGCGACTGCTGGACCTACAAGTGAGTGCCAGGCGGGAGGGGACCCAGTGGAACAACCCCTGGGCCTGGGGCAGGAGGTCCTGGTGCTCAATCAGTGGGTGTCAACGTAGCTCTACTCAATGTCATCCCACCCAGAGCCCCTCACCCAGCTCATGGCCTTTCCAGCGTGTAATACCTTTAGTATTGGGGTTAGGAGTTGGATGTTCATGTGTGAGGCTTCAACCAGACAAAAGTAGGGGTTGGACATACTGAGTACTGGGGCACCCTGGTGCTGGCCTGCCTGGTAATCAGGAGTTGAGTGCGGGTTGGTGGATACTGGAGAATCATCCCACGCCCTGGGTACCGTTGTCGTAGTTGGGTTAGCAGAGTATGGACTTGTCTGAGAAGTGTGGGGTCTGTGTGCTGAGTGTTCACCGTGGGGCCAAGTAGAGGCTGGAGCACGTCCGCAGGCAGGATGGCAGGCTGTTGCCCACCGTAGGGCCAGGGTGTTGGGCAGCTGAGCATAGCGTGCTGAGCGCACGGATGCCCTGGGCCTGGCACAGACTCATACTTCAGCATCCAGTGTTCCGGTTCCCCATGGTCGATAACTGTCACTTTGAAACACAATCAATTCAATTCCCCAAGTCCTCTCCGGTCAGCACCATCTGGTTATCGCGACATCCTGTATGTCAGCAGCAACACCCGAGTTCCAGCGCTCACACCCGAGAGACTTCTCCATCACCCAATGTCCCACCACCCCAGCAGCCGAGCCCCACCGCCCTGCCGTAGCTGGGTGCTGGGGGTGCGGTCAGTGGCTGGATCTACCCCCGCAGGTGGGAGGATCGCCCAGACTTCCAGACTGTGGAGCAGCGCATGCGGGCTTGTTACTACAGCTTGGCGAGCAAGGCCGAGGCCCCCGCCGCGTGTGCACAGGGGGCTGAGGCTGTCTGCACCTGAGTTGCGGCCGCCCAGGGCCTGTGGACCCCACACCGGCTTTTCATCCTCTGCCCTTGCCTGTCCCAGGCCTGAGTCTGGCAGCGGTCAGCTCAGTGCCTCTCCCTCCCACCAGCATGGCTGTGGTGGTGGTGGGGGGCGTCTGAGCCTTCATTCCCTGCCTGGCCCCTGTCCCCTCTGCCTGGGGGACAGTGGAAGGCCTGGGAGGGCGGGGCTGTGCAGCCTGGTCCTGCGCTGGTTTCGCTCTGGGTCCCGCAGCTGGGAGGGCGTTGTCTGCCTGCACCCTCCTTCCTCTGGGCCCTGAAGGGGGAAGACCCTGGGGATTCTCAGATGGCAAGACGTACATCCTTGGAATAAACTCAGCTTCTCTCATGTTTGAGTGGCCTCATCTTTTCTGGGGGTGAGGGGAGGAGCCAAGAGAGGGGCTGGGTTATGAGAAGTGCCTGAAAGCGACTTTTATTGTTTGGGCCAAGCCTGGAAGTGACCCCTGGGGAGATGGGGCTGGTTTTCCCACTTCTCTGCCCTAGGAGCATCTCTGTGTGAGTGAAGGGCTGGGGCAGAGTGGGGAAACTGAGGCCAGGTGGGTGTGGGGGCTGAGAGGCCGTGTGCACGGCTGGATTGTACGAGGTGGGCATGCCCCACGCTGAACGCACCTTAGCAGCATCCAGAGAGGTTTTAACAGATCCTGAACTCCACCCCCAGCTGCGGTCTTCATCACCTGGTGCCCCAAATGCCAGTGCCATCCTGCTCAGAGCAGTCCTCAAGTCTTGCTGCCTCAGGTTCCCCACATGGAAAATTGGGCTGTTGGAGCTCAGAACCCAACAGGTGGGGGTGACATGGAGCCAGGGCCCTGCATTTCTTTTCTGAGTGTGCATCCACCCATTCTGCAGCGGTGACTGGCTCCATCCTCAGCCCCCGCCAGTGCTCCTGGCAGAGCGATTGGGTCAGGGGCGGGCACTGAGCCCACTAGGAGCCGGTGAGAGGCAAGATTTGCTGGGGCTTCTGGGAAGGTATTTTCTTTCTTTTGATTTGCGGAGCAAAGCCAGGGGATCTGGGACACCTGTGGCCGTTTTGTGGGCCCGTGGGGGAGGGACAGGAGCTTTCACTACTGTGCGGAGCAGGAGCAGGAGGCCTCTGTTGGCAGAGAGGAACCCCAGAGCCTCGGTGACATGTGAGCACATCGTCAAACCAGGAATCGATGCTGCGACAATACTGTTAACTCAGGTACACGCTTTAGTCTGACTTCGCTGTTTACTGTTGAGTTTAATAATTTATATGTATGCTTCCAATTAGCACATTTTATTACTTATCTGTTAATGGACTTTGTATTCTGCATGGAAGTTCGTTTGGAGAACCCCGGTTACACAGTCAACTCCAGACGCTCGCGGTTTCAGCTTTGTGCATTCTTTGTGAGAGGTTTGTAGTGGTTTGGAATTGTTTGAGAGTCTCTAAGTGTCATGAGAGCATATCTTTTATATTCCAAACAATGAGGGGCAGTGGTTGCGAAGCTAAAGACATGCAGCCGGGATGACTTCGATTTTGTTGTGCGATGTAACCACGTGGAGATAGTTTGTGTTTGAAATTTAGAACAGTGCTACCTTGCAAACATGCCAGATAGTATTTTTGTTGGTAAATGCACACATTAGTTTATACATGAACTATATTACTGAATTTGAATAATACTAAAATGCAAATTGTTTTTAGTTAATTGTTCTTATTAATGAACAAATTAAGAAAAAATATTACATCAGTTGTACAATTTAGTGGCTTCTTAAATCATACCGTTTGCAGATATTTCAGTTTCATTAAAATTCATTTGTTAGTTACTGGACAATGACTGACATTATTACATAAACTATTATATCAGACAGTAAATAAATTGTGACTTTCATTTCTTAAATGGTCATTTGCTTCATTTAATGGTTACTGCTGAAAACAATTTTACTTAATAGGAAGGCGCTGTTAAAAATGATCCTCGGGCTGTCAAACACCCTGGGAACACTAACAGCCTCACAAGAAACGTCTGTGAACGAACCAATGCAGGAGGGTGCAGTTCCATAAAAGTCACACCAGGTGGCGCTGTTCCCCAAGCCAAGGCCAGCTCGGGGCCTCAAACCTGGCTCCCACCTGCGTTTCCTCTGGGCGTCTCCTTTCCCGCCTGGAGCACGACCCTGGCTTCTCCCTGGTCTCCAGGTCCCTATTCCTGTCCCCTGCAATATGTTCACTTCAGGTCACTTGCAGGATCTTTTCTACCAGCAGCTCTGACCAAGTCTCTTCATCCTCTTCCAGGGTTCCCCCAACGTGCCTATGTTGAGGCTTACCCCCCGGACCTTCCCGTGTGCTGTTGCCACTGCCTGCGATGCTTTCCGTCCCTATTTTACTAATGTCCAGTAGGAAAACTCATACTGTATGCACAGATTATCCCTGATTTCCCTTGGGGGCAAGTTACTTAATTGCTCTGTGCCTCAGTTTCTTCAAATTGGTTGGCTGGAAAGAAGATAAATCCAGGACAAGGAATTAGAAAATCTGACAGGCAATGGGAAGCCATAGAGGGTGTTTGAGCAGGGGAGTGTCCTGGGATCTAAGGAGAGAAAGTCCTTCTTCCTCTGCCCTGGGGTATGGGAGTAGGTGGCTGTAGCTTTGGCCAGCCAGGCTCTCTCCAAGGGTCCCCAGTGACTGGACCAAAAGGTCTTCCCACTCTCTGTGCCCTCCCTAGTGGTGGGGGCGCTCTGCTCCCTGGTGACCTCCCTTGAGCCCAAGCCAGCCCATGGCACCTGGTCCCTGGCAAACACCAAGTTGGGGGAGTGGTCAGCCCTGCTAGGCAAGCTGTGAGCTGTAGGCTAGGGCCAGGTGCCACCTTTACAGAAGTGCCAGTGGCTCCCTCCACCACAGAGGAACTTGGGGGCCCCAAGGTCTGAGGTGGTTGACATGGGACTCGATGGGAAACGGTGACGGGGAGGGAAGCCCTGCTGCAAGTAGGGACCTGCAGTAGCTGAGCCCACTGGCACGCAGGAGGCCGGGTGGTGGTGGAGCCTTTGGGGACCCAGCACCCTGCACCGTGTCTCCTGTCTGTCTCAGCTTGTTTTCCCCACTTGTCTCCCCGTCTCCCTACCCTCTAAGCTCGCTCTGCCCCGGCTGGTGCGGCTCTGTTCCTCGAGTCTGCTTGGTCTCTCAGAGATTTCTCGAAACCTCCATCTCTGCCTGCGTCTCTGGCTGCGACCCTCTCCCTGCCTGTGGCCCCTTCTCTGTGCCTGTCTCTCCTCTCCCGCCCCACCCTGTGTCTGCAGCTGTCTCTGCTGTCCTGTCCTTGGCAGGAGAGAGCCAGCTTCTCTGCTCCAGGCCACCTCCTCCTCTCGGACACCAGCTGCTCTGAGAGGGGAAGTGGGTTGGCTGCGGCGGGACCAGGTACCTCAGAGCCGAGGGGGAGCGCGGGGCGCCAGACTCAGGCTGAGCGTCCTGGGCCGTCCCCGGACACCTGCCCTCCTCGCCCCGCGCCCCCTCCCGTCTCTGCTGCTTCTGTGGTGTCCCCCCTGCCCCACGCGACACTGCTGGACACTGGAAGGAAAATCCAAGGCTCCACCCCCTCCCACCCCCCGGGGCTCTGTGACCATTTGTCCTTCCACAGTCCCTTGCTGGGCCGGGTGTGCGGCTCCAGAGGCCAGGAGGGTCCCGCCGCTGTGCCGCTCCAGGGGTAGGGGTTCTTGGCAGTGGTGTGGGCAGAGAGTGCAGGACCTGTGGGTTCCGGGATGGTTTAGGCTTTTGCTCTGAGCAAGGCGGGAGCTCCTGGGCTGGGTGTGCGTGGGGTCCTGGACAAACGTCAGCCGTCCGTGGCCCTATGGCACCTGCTCTGCGGCAGGCCTGGTGTCTGCTGGGCCCAGGTGACGCCTGGAGAGGCTTTCATGTGTGGGGAGCCTTCCCACCATGAGCGTGCAGGGCCCTGAGGCTCCACTGCATTCCCTGGATCCCATGAGACTGTCGCCAAAGCTGTGGGGACAGCCCCTACCCCAGTGTCCCCTGGGCAGCCTTCTGAGCCTGAGGGGGGAATTTGAGGCTGGTGGAATAGCTGGGGGTGGAAGGCGCCGGACAAAGGCCTGGAAGGGGACCAGTTTCCGCCCAGGCTCACTGGTGTGAAGGAGAGGGGCTGAGGGAAGCAGTTCCTGATACCTGCTTACATACCTCCTGTGACAGGCAGCTCATTCATTACCTCTCAAGGTGGCCTGGGCTACTTAGGGAGCTATAATTCTTAGAAAGGTTTTTCAAATGCTGACACCAACCTGGATTCCATTCCCTTCTCCATGGTTCCAAGACCACAGAACCCACCTCTTTCTCCAGTATCTCATTCCTGTATCAATCGTGTGCCTCTTCTGGAGGTGTGTGTCATGGGGGACACAGACCCATGGTGATCACCACTGGCATGGTGGCAGCCCACCAGGCCCTGGGGGTCCAGAGTGAGTCTCCTGACTTAGCCAAGAGGGGCCAATCTGGTGGGCTTCCTGTAGGAGGGGACACCTAAGCTGAGTTCTGAAGGACGAGTGAGATTTGGCTGGAGAAGAGGTGAGGCGTGTTCCAGGGAGCAGGCAGGGCATGCAGACGGAGAGGTTTTGAGTGGCTGAAGGGGTTATGTTTGAGGCGGGCTGCTGAGGCCAGCAGAGGGAGAATGGGGGGCCTGGCACAGTGACAGAGGTGGCTGACAAGCGACATCCTCTGTTTCCTGTTTCCTGATTGCTTGGTCAGGAAGCAGCTGGCGCCCCCACCTTCCAGGTACATGGCTGTGTCCTTCCTTGTATTGGCTTTTATCATTGAAAAAACCTTTTTGAATTTCAGGTGGGAAAAATAATATCTCATTGTGTAAATTAAGAAAAATTAGCATTTCTCTTGTGGGTGGTGTGGTTGAATGGTGTTTTCAGACCTACTTCGGCCCCACAAGTGCCACCTCCTGCCTGTGAGCATCACAGGGCCTGCGCCCAGCAGAGAGCTCCTGAGTCCAGGCCGGTCCTGGGCCCTGAGCAAGAGGCGTAGGCGCGGCTGCCCTCTGGCGCCTGGGGAAGCGGTGACTTGGCCTCCTCTTCTCCTTTGATTCATCCTTTGTCCCTTCAGGGCTTCAAATTCCTCTCTTCTCTGCTGGAGGCTGGGATCCCACTGCCTGTAGCTTTGTCCTTGTCTGGGGTATCTTTGAGCTCAAAGTAGAGCGCCCTGCGGCCCCAGGAAGAACATGTTCCACATGCGACAACTCCGACGTTCTGGGTGCCTTATCCACACCACTTCCATTTAATTCTCGAAGCATCTGTCTGTGGTGGGGACTCGAACACATTTTACAGATGAGGAAACCAAGGCTCTGAGGGCTTAAGACACAAACTCAGTGTCCCATGGCGATATGTGAGAGGCGACTCCACTGGCTGCTTTCCTGGGCTTCACTTAGCAAACTCCTCTCGGGACCTGAGGGTCTGAGTAATTCACACGCTGGAGGAGAGGGGCTGCTCGCTCTCCGCCTCAGAGAGAAGCTGTTTGTCCCACCCTGCCCAGTCAGGGAATGGAAGCCCTGTTTCTTATCCAGGAACAACATTACACTTCAGGAAGAGATAAGAGAAATGAGGAGGAGGGAGAGGAAAAAATACACATCCATTCTCCTCAGAGAACCAAACTCCTGAGTTAGACCTTGGTTCTCATTCCAGCCTGACACTAAAATTCCATGTGGTCTTGTTAAATCCCTTCTCCATTCTCCCTTCTATTGAATTTTTATTTTTTATGTTTTTATTTTTGAGATGGTGTCTTGTTCTGTTGTACAGGCTGGAGTACAGTGGCAGCATCATAGCTCACTGCAGCCTCAAACTCCTGGGCTCAAGTGATCCTCCTGCCTCAGCCTCTCAGTGCTGGGACTACAGGCCACCGTACCTGGCCTCTTTAATTTCTTGTTGGTCTGATTTTCCTCAGGTGAGGAGGAAAGAAAACAGGTCATGAGTAGTTGGGTATGTTTTCCCACCCTGGCTGGTATAGTGAACTGCAGGGTTATTTTTGTCTGTGAAGCAGAAATACCAGGGTCTTTTCTCACTTATGATTTGACTGGCCTGCCCCGGGTGGCCTCTGTGCTGTGTCTGGTGCATGAGACACTCTGTGGGTTCTGACAGCCCTGCCCGCCCTGCGGCTGTTGCCAGAACCGTTGAACAGGCAGGGTTTTCTCTCACGGAGGTCCTCAGTGGGGAGCTTCTCCAGCGCGCACTCACCAAGCTTCATGCTACCTTTAAACGACACTTTTGATTCTAATTTTATAAACCAAGTACAGCGTCATAGCACTGTTAAGTCCAAGTTTCAGTATCTGTAGCTTCCCATTTCATTTCTCCTGGAAACAGAGCCAGAGGCTTCCCCCTCCCGTGGGGGACCATGAGAATACACTGAGCATCGATCTCATTTGCTCTTTATAATAGGTTTGACGGATGTGTCTGTGACGGTTCAGTTTGGGGTGCATTTGTAGAGGAAGTATTGCTTATTGCCGGTGTGACACCATTTTTCCAAGAGATGGGGCTAGGAAGAGCATGCGTAGTAGGCTGCCCCTGTGGGGTGTGTGTGGGGGTGCTTTTCCCAAAGGGACAGTTAGAAGGCAGGCACCAGGGTATGCTGGCAATGGGTCTTTCTAGGTGGCAGCAAGCCCTGCCCATCCTGGGGTTCCGGGTGGGTGATGCCCTGTCAGGAGCCAGGTCTACACGATGCTAGTAATGGCTGCAATGGCACACCTGCAGGCGAGCTCTGGAGCAGTGGAACTGGGACTGAGGGCAAGAGAATTAAGTTGTAGAAGGCCACTGAATGCATTAAGACTTGCAACCACACGCTGGCTACCTGGAAGAGGAGGTGGTGCTTTGTGGGCGCAGAGATCTGATGCAGTCTCCTCTCTCCCCTCAAAAGGGGATCTGGCCAGGAGGAATGGTCTGGCCACACGTAGATACCTTATCCAAACCCAGTCCCTCTAAGAAACATGTCCCCGGGCTTGCTGCCAGACTAGCGTTGAGGCAAAGGGCAGGCCAGGGCTGGCAGTGGACCCTGTAGTGCAGTCTGAGATCGGTGGGTGGAGGGGACCCTGCAGTGGCAAGGAGCTCAGGGGCTCCAGGTCTGTGGCCCGTGCCCCCTTCCAGAATTAGTTCTATCCTGTTGGGAAATTTGCATTGCTAGAGGCTTAACACCTGAAATGCCTTTGGAATAATTTACCACAGTAACAGATAAGAATAGGAAGTGCTACCGTTTATTTATTTGGCCTTTTTTTTTTTTCAGACCACCTTCCTGAGATAGGGTGTTCCTGTTTTGTGTATGGGGAAATTGAGGCTCTGAAAGCAGCAATGAGTGTGCCCAAAGCCCATGATCAGTGAGTGGCAGAGCCAGGACAGGGACCCAGGCCTGCCACTTTGCCCGTGTGTACGTTCAAATTGTCAATGCCCTTCTCCAAAGACCAGCAGCAACATGCCGGTAGTTAAAACAATCTGGGCTTCTCCTTGCAGCCAGGGAATGCATACAATAGTGAAACAAGGGGTGTCTCAGTGAAAGGGTGTTAGAAAGTAGCAATTGTAGGATTTTGGCTTTGGTTGGTTGGGGTGTGGGTCTGTGGAGTTGGGAGTTTGCTCTGATTGGAGGCCAGCTGGAGAGTGTCTATCGAACACAGCCTATGGTTATACCAGGGCTAGTCTTTCTTCCTTCCTCTGTTGTTAACTGCAGTTGTTAAACTACATGACATAGGAGATGCTGTGTATAGCATGTAAAATTCTAGACAGAGTATACTGGCCAACTGTTTAAGGCAATTACTACAAACGCGATGACTACTGGTCCTTGTAGCAGGTCTCCAAGACAAGGGCCTGGACTACAACCTCTGGGTAATGAAAACGTGTCCCAGAATCCAGTTGGGTTGACTTTAGAGAGTCAAGGGGCCTTTTCCTTTCAATAGTCACAGGCTGTCCCATTTCCCTTGGAGTATTTTTGTAGGTATAAAAAAGGAATATTTGCTATAGCATAACCTGCCCCTTTGGCTGGCTAAAAGAGAAACAAGGGCTGTGATGGCCCTAACAACTCTGAAGAATGGATTCAGTTTGTTGGACTTTGAGAGCAGAGTAGACTGATTTACTTCAGCTAAAATTACTGATTGGTATTGAACTGTCATCTCTCGTTGTTTTCTTCCCTTGGTTGGAATAGTGATTTGCAGAGTATGCATGAAGAGCACATCTGTGGTCTCTACTGGAAGGTTTTTGAATAACCTATGATAATTTAATTTTGGAATACTGGGTATTCTTTTTAAGAATGGATTACTGGAGAGGTGGTGGTTGCAAATATCTGGACATATCTAACGACTCTGAACACACAGGATAAGTGAGCATGTGATAGACCCACATAAGCCTGATACCCAATAAGCTGTAATGTCCCACTGGAGCACAGATTGTACAGGGAGTGTGAGAATTATTTACTATAATAGGAGTGAGTATATTTTGTGTCTTTTGTACAGAACCTACAGATCACATAGAGATGGGTGTTTTGGATATACTGTACAGTTCACAGCAGTTGAGATAAAGCTGGAAATAAAATGTTTGTAATCATGTAATCAGAAGCTAAGATGGAGTGAAATCTCAAACTGTTTGGTGGCATGTTATTATAATTCATGAGGAGGTAACGTGGTATCCAGAGGTGGTTGATCTTATAAATATAATGCTAATGGTTATATCCTAAGATGCAGACTTTCAGAGGTTTCTGAGAGTTTTGCTAATTTTACTTTTAAAATTAGTTGTTTTTCTAGAGGATTGTGGAAAACAAGTGAAATTTCTGGATTAAAGTAAAAACTTCAGCGTTTCTTAAGAAATGTACTAGAAAAATGAGTATCTCTGTCATTAGATAAGTGGGGATTTTCCAGGTTGGAAAACAAAATCAAGCACTTTTTGTTTTTGTCTGTTGCTCTCTAGCAAGGAAATTTTCAATCCACAGTGAAAATAAACAATAACCAGAACCATATTTGTAATCCATGGCAGGAGGCAACTGGAGGTGTCTGAAGACCTTTCAAGGTGCCAGTTCCTGCCCATCTCTGCATTTAAACGTTTTATCAGGATTGCTTCATTCACAGGGAGGACATTGTGTAAATTTCCTTGGCAATACCTCTAAAATTACCTGCTGAGCTTTGATTTAATGTTGTTGCCAATTTATTTCTGTACAGGTATCTAATTATGGGTTACATGAATAATTTTTGTTAGACTCCACTATAAACTTTGTTGGTGGTATCAGTTGGCCATCCTAAGATGCAATGAAAGTCATAACTTTCCCCATCTTCATAACTTGTCCCTGTTTTTGTTTTCCAAATCAGGGGCTTGTTCTGACAGTTAATTATAGCCTCTCTGAATTTCTTTAAGACCAGTGAGATCACAGGAGTATTTCTCCAGGCTAATCTTGTTTCTTTAGCATGGTAGTCAGCCCAAACGTTGCCATTAGGGTCTGGGTCTTTGTGTTCGAATGACCTTTTATTGTTACTATAGCTATTTTCTTAGACAATAGCAAAGCATCTAAAATGTTTGTCACCGAACTTTCAGGAGCTTTTGTCAATGTTAGAAGCCTCTTTGTTTCTAAAGCATTTGTATGTGGACTACCCCCAAAGACATTTATACTTTCAGTACAAACATTTGCTCTTTTTTCCAACTTGCCCATGTGGGAGCAAATATTTTAATCATCTGAGATGATTTAATTTCTGGGATTGGTCTACATTTTAAGGGTAAATTTAAGTCTGTGATAGCGTTTTGAAATAGGAATAAAATTAAGGCTATTCAAATGGATCTCTAACAAAATTACTAAAGGGTATATTTTACATTGCGAATTTGGTGACAAAAAGGAATCTCTTCGTTTGGCATAATTTAATTTTGCATGAAAAACTGAAATTCTAATTTTACTTCTTTGGTATATAATTTATGTAAGAAAAATGTAAAAAGAATCTATTTTACCTTTATTTGTATACATTTAGATATATAATAAATTGGTAATGATTTGAAGTTTTTAACCATAGCTTTCAAATATAATCAACTTTTCAGTATATTAAACGACATATATTATTAGGATTAACTGTAACAACTTTTAAAAATACGCAAATAGAAAATCGTTATTCTGTACATATACATGTATGTTTATGCAACTTTATCCCCAGTCTATCTGCATTATGATCTATAAGTAATCAAACTGTACTCTTCCCCTCCAGACATGAGATTTCCAGACAACAGAAATATAAAAACTGTTAATATTTCATGAGCATTTGTCTCACATTACTTTAAAATTTTTAAGCAGAAAAAACATATTTTCCGAAAGTATTTGCATATTTCGTTAACCTGTCATTTTAAGAACTAAGGGTACACTGAAGTGAATTCTTTTTGTATCAGTTTTTGTTCTTTTCAGAAACTGTGTAAGTATTCAAAAATTGTAAATTAAGTTAGGTCTAAGTTTTCGGAGTTAATCTGGACATTATAATTTTGTTAATATAGTAAGTCTTCATGAATTGTACTGTAAGAATTTTATAAAATTAAACTAATATTAAGGGTGTGGTGGCTCATGCCTGTTGTCCCAAGCTACTCAGGGGGCTGGGGTAGAAGGATCCCAGGAGTTTGAGGCTGCAGTCACACCAGTGCACACTGGCTGGGGTGACAGAGCAAGACCTTGTCTCAAAAAAAAAAAAAAAAAAAAAAGACATCCACCATTATTTAAATACAATTTTATATGTATAATTTTCAATTTTCAATTTAACCTTGGCCTAGTTACAGAGCTAATGAGTTTTCACCATAAACTATCAGCCTCTGAATTCCTCAAAGCTTCAGATTTGGTCGGTGAGTATGTTGCCACGCAAATATCTACCCTCAGAGTTAGGTGGAAAAGCCGGGTAACAGGAGACACCCTCGTACTTTTTCCCCTTTTCGAGTATGGTGTGTCTCAAGCCTGCTAGTGAGTCTCCTGGATGGAAACAGAATGTAAAAAAGGAAGGTGTTTGAGAGTGTCAGGTGGTTCCTATGATGAAGCAAGTTTAGGATCCCTGAGAAACCCTTATTGAGGTGAAGTTTGCTAATGCAATTTTTTTCTTTCGTAAATGATGGTTTACATGAAGCTCACCTATTTGCAGAGCTTTCCACCTTGTTTATTTGCTTTTGTGTAGAAACAGAATCTCAAGCCTTAACTTGCCCTGATTTTGCAAGTGCACATAGGAGACCCTGCTCACAAGTTTGTACCAGGCCCGACATCAGCCCTGTGCACCAGGGCTCTGGTTGTACAGGAAATCTGGTGTCCCCCGAGTGACAAATCATAGCTTGTAAAATCTACATGGCTTGTTCTACTAAACTTTGGTATAAAGCAGAGAAAAGGTCACATTAAAAATCGTATAACATTTCAACTAAGCCATTCTGACTTCTGTGGGGACGGTTTGATTTCTTCGTGATGTAATTGATCTCAATCAGAATGTTAGCATCTCCTAGTTACCTGGAAAAGGCTGCCTTTGAGAGAGACTGGAAACCACAGAACGAGAAAATCAAGTTGGAGCAGGCGACACATTCTGAAAGATTAAACCAAATCAATGCGTTGTGGCAACACTGACACTTGCTTGACATCCGTGTAGACTCTAGAGGGACCTCACTTGGAGGAGTTGTAGGAATCTTCAAGTTGGAAAGGGTAAATGCATTTCTATTTAAAAGGAAAACTAAGATGGGCAAACTTTACTTTTGCACTTTACATACTTGGCTAAGTCAATTCCAATCTATACTGAGGCTTCCAGTTGCTCCAGCTGGCGTGTCTACAAGACATGCTGCGTCACTGTCTACCTGCGGCTCTATCCAGCCTGCCTTTGGGGTACAGCTGTGCTGGCTGGTAAACTGATGAAGCATTTCAGTACCAACGGGTAAACGGCTGTTTCCAATCCCTCCCATGCCACAGCCCAAGGCTTCCCAGAAGTGAAAGTGCAAGGTGGCTGGCTGCTGTGGAGCTGTCCCCAAGGCCCTGCTCCAGGTCACCTCTCTGCTTCCCGCTGCTCCTCCCTCCAGGCCCTTCTTCTCTCTGCCTGTGTCTTCCTCTCACCGTACAACTTCCTCAGATTCACGTTTGATTAGGGTTGGCCAATCTCAGAACACGTACTGGTGAGCTGGACACAGCCCCCTCCAGAGGAAGGTGGCACAGCAATGACCACGGATCTGCAGAGCCTGCATCGGGGCCTCCCAGTCAGCACTTACCAGCCAGGGACGCCGCCACCAACCTCTCAGCCTCTGAGTTCAAGTGTGAAATGGAGACAACTCAACAGATGCCAAGGTTTAGCCAGGTGCCTGAGGCAGAGTAACTGTTCAGTAATGTCAGCAGTGATTGCTGTGAGGCCTTTAGGTTTAGGATAGTGGAAAGCTACCACTGAGTTGATCCAAGTGGGCTTCTAAGTAACTTTCTATCAAGGACCCTGCGTGATTACTACAGATATGCAGGGAATGTCATTAGACCGCAGGGGGTTCCAGCCACGAGACAGCAAACACCATCTTTACCTGTCAACTTTCCAGAGTAAGGCAAGGATAGGATGGTTTACTTTGATGTGAGAAAACCCAAATAAATGCACCTTGCCTGTGAATAAACAAAGCAAAACAATTCAAGGCTTTTGAAAAAAGCATCATTTATTTCAAAGTACAACACAAAGTTGTGTTTTTAAGAAATACACATTCAATCTTGTATCTCAAGACTTGGCTATGTGCATTTCGGTTCATCTTTAAAACAAATTCAGGTATACAAATGTTACATACCTCAAGTACAAACAGCACAGAAAATGCATATGGTCTCAACTGAATGTTTTTACATTCATTCACTGTTCTTAAGTTGACTTACATTTCTGTAATCTGCTTTTAAACCAAGACAGCCTTACTTTAAAAAAATACTCTGTATTTTCAGCACAAAGTCCTCATACAGTTTTAAAATTAGATCTTGGCGCATAATATTGAGAAATTATTAAAAACCAAACTTGGTAATTTAATAAAATTGTCACATGCCAGGATTTCTGAATCAACTCAAATTATTTCCTTAGCTGTAATGTCAAATTTGTGTTCATACACATAAACAAAGCATGGAGGAAGACAGGTGGTGAAAACGTGGCAACAGGTAAGGTTCTCAGATGTACAGGTCTGAGAGTTTGTGGCTGAATCCAGACTTTTCTCTAAAAGCACAACAGGAAGTCTCATATTAACCATAATAGCAAGAAAGATCTGAAAGAAGCGAGTGGTCCGAGCCTGCCCTGCTTGAGTCTGTGTTGCAAAGGGGAGGAGGTGGGCGTGGGGGCTGCAGCAGTGAGAGCCTGAAAAGGATGTCTCAAAACTGGCACGTGATCTAGACGAGGGGTCCCCCACTATTTTTTTTTTGGCCTAATTTTAATTCTCATGAGGGAAGTGCGAATTAGACCAAGGGTCAGAGCTTCTTCTCCCGATGGTGGGGCTCCATATCCGCCACGGGTTGTAGGTCTGTCCCAAGTCGCTGGCTGGGCCGGAGGCGGAAGGAGCATGAGGCGCGGCAGTGTGTTCCGCACCTGGGAGGCTGATGCTGGCCAGCGTGTCTGCTGGAGTGGTGAAGGGAAGGGCGCTGTTCAGGTTGCTGGACCAAATAGAGCTGCTGAATGGAGTGGTGGACCACAGGCTGCTGGTGTTGCCCAGGATTGACTGTGACAAACAGAAAATACCCTGCACTGAGCACGGCAGGTGGTGGGTGAGGCCATGCAAAAGACGGGGCAAGGCCAGAGATTTATTTCTTTCATCTTATTTACTTCAAAACAAATGTTCTCTATATACAGCTACCCTGGAGTCTGGGCAGATGGTTCTGATATTCTAAACAAGGTTGTCAAATGACAGTGGGCCAGATCCAGCCCTGCCTACTTTTGAAAACAAAAGCTTTACACATTTGTCTATGTCCTGTCTATGGTGACTTCTGCACAGCAATGGCAAAGCTGAAGAGCTGCAACAGTATGGCCTGCAAAGCCCAAAACTTTTACTATCTGACTCTTTATAGCAAGTTTGCTGACCTGTTGTAAAGAATGGTTAAGGTGCTTTCAAAAAGGAAGCCAGAAAGAATACAAGTGAAGACAATTTTTGGAATCTATGGAGTTCAAATATCTACCACTAAATCTTGCATGTCTAATCTATTGCTCTGTTCTCTTCTGGAAAACAGAGAAGTAATCACAGTGGGGTCATAGTTTTCTGTCATAATTTTGTGAAAGCTGAAACCACCAATTATTTTCCTGGCTAAGAATATTTTTTTGGTCTGGGAGGCTGAGGCGGGAGGATCACTTGAGCTCAGGAGTTTGAGGCCACCTGAGCGAGACCCCATCTTGACTAAAAATAGAAAAAATTAGCCAGGTGTGGTGGTGTGCACCTGCAGTCCCAGCTACTCAGGAGGCTGAGGCAGGAGGATCGTTAGAGGCTGCAGTGAGCTATGTGATCTGGTCATTGAGCTCTACCCGGGGTGACAGAGTGAGACTCTGTCTCAAAAAAATACATATATTTTTTGGAGCATAATCTTTGCAGAAAACTTTAACCAAGAAGGAAACATACACAGTAGAAAGCTCAAGCTAAGAGACGCTTCTCGTAAACAAAATAAACACAACCTCCCAGCTTGCTTCTGGAAGCCCAGCACCTGCATCACACAGACAGTGAAGGCTGCTCTCAGCCATCATCTGAACCTACGATGGGCCCATGGCCACACCTATGGCCTCTTGGGAAGAGGCAGAAAATGACCATGATCTACTAGGAGGGAATCCAGGGATCAACCCCACAGCTACCCAGTTGTTCTTCCTACAGTTTCCTGACTGCAATGGCTCTGATGGGTTATTTTGGCAGAACATATAAAGGTAGAGCAGTAGAGACAATAAAAGTACTAAACCCGTCCCTTTCACACTGCTGTTTGTTGTTTATAACTTTGTCAGTGCCACCCAAGTGACAGTGATGGCCCCAAGTACTCACTGTGGCTGTGTGCGTCGGGGAGCTGGAACTGGCTGGCCAGGAAGGGCTGGAATCTGTCGCTGGGGAGTCCCAAAGGTACGAAGGGCTACTACTGAACTCGTTCCAGCTCCTCTGGGAGGCCTGATTACATGATCGAGATAACCCGAGTTTGCTGAAAACTTCTGAAAGTAAGGAAACAGTCATCAAGTCTGTATTTTATTTTGCCATGATCACTCAGCCAGGACAGGACCTTCAGTCAGTAGACACATCCCACCACACTCCAGGGGAGTATGTGTGTGTGTAGGGGCAGGGACGCTCCCCAGAACTCAAGCACACAGCACACGATCACATCAAAATGCACACATTCCCCAGCTCTGATGTTACAGCTAATGCACAGCTAATGTAAAACTCACATCACTGCCTCTAATTCCAGATAGTAAGAGAAAAAGGAGGAGCCCTGCATACCCAGGAGTTGTGTTTCAGACCAGAATCCTTTCCTCAAGCCCTTAAGTACATGCTGTGGAGCCCAAACCAACTGGCCCTTCCACACAGCGTGCAGGCCGCTCCGCTGCCCTTTGGGCTGGTGTGCGGAGAGGTGGGGAGGAAGATAGCAGAAGCCCTTCCCAGGGAGCTTCCTGCTGGGCCTCTTTCCTGTGTCATGTCTCTCCAACACACAAAACCATGCCTCCTCTTCCTCCTTTGCCCACAAGCTTATCAGGTACAGGACTAGTGTTATACACTCACCACCAGTTAGATTAAATGAATTTCCGAAGGCCGAGAACGAATTGAGCGGTGTGAAGTCAGGGCTGCTTGGGTTGCTGATGGGACTCCACAAACCCGAGCTAAATGTTACAAGAGAAGAATGCAAGACACAGAGGTGTATAACGGTTAGAGAAAATAAATCCATTACGCTCAGCTCCACAAACAGGAGACACTGCTTCAACTGGGGGTACTCAAATATTAAAACAAAGACAAAAGGAAGAACTGCAAAATGGCTGCTTAACAGGGCTCCTAACACCCTATTACTGGTTCAAAGCAAGAGTTTTGCAGAGAAAACAGGTATTTTTTCCTTTTGTTTACCTTTTGGTAATAGAAGTATTAAAAAACAAGTTTCAACTCTAGGACTCATTTTCTATTGGTGCAAGGTAGGTAAAGTTGGTGCTCTGCTTTACCAACAGGCTTTGTCATTGTTCATCTGGGAAAACCAACAGGGGTGACGGCTGCATGCCACCACGCCCACCGCACGGACAGCAAGCTGGGGCTCTGGGTCGAGAGAGCAGCACAGCCAATAATTTACTATAAATCGGCTAGTATTTATTCCAATTTCCTTCCTCCCAAATACGTTTTTGCTCTTCTATTTCTAATGATCAGATCACATCCTTTCTTACTACTGACCGTGATAACGGAGAAAAATGAGAATGGATTTAATATGCATGTCTGCTGGGCTGAGACAGGCGCGGTGGGTGTGTGTGGTGGCGCCTCCTTCCTTCTGCCCGGGAAGCCACCGGGTGAAGTACAGCAACAGCTTTCTGCCTGCACCCAGCTGACAAGAGTTCTTAGAAGCATCTGACCACTTCTGATGAATGACTGCTTGCAAATTATGGAAAAATGCCTTGAAACCCACCTCTGGATAAAAGATGCCAACCTGACTTGAGAAATCTTTCTGTTGATTAAGAATGGTCTATGGTACCTGTCTGAGCCATCGCTGTCAACAGGAGCATGTGAAATGCCAAGGCTGCTGGAAAAATCTGTTTTGTTTGAAGAAACTTTAGCAAAGCCATTCCCACCTGGAACAATGGATTCTGATTCAGTCATGGGCATAACAGGACAAAGGCCATCCCACTGCGCCTGATACCCAGGTGTGACAGGTCTTTGAAGCAAAGGCACTCACCTGGGCTCTTGTCATAACCTGCTGTGACTGCTGCAAAAGTGGGGTTGCCGTTCTTGCCAGGGAGAGAAGCTGCTTTTGTCAACTTGTGTTTGCTTCCATTTGGCTGCTTTGTTTTAGGGTCGCTTGAAGAAGCAGCAAAGAGAGAACAAAATCCTCATCAGCAGTGCCCACTGTGGAGCGCTGGGGGCACCGGTCTCAGGGTGGTGTGGGGCCAGTAGGACCGAGCCCTGCGTGCACTTCACTGAGACTGGGACTGAGTTTTGGGATGGGGACCCGGAAACAGCCCAGGGCAGATCACAGAGCACAGCAGCCTGGTATAAAATGCTCCAGGGCCACAGACTGCTTAACCAGATGAAAATTAAAGGGATTTATGGGGAAAGGCAAGAAAATAAAAGGTCACTATGGAACAGACCAGGGCAGGGATCACAATTTAGGGACTAGAAAAGGCTGTGATCACATTTTAGAGAGAAACGCTAGAGAGGGAGCCCCTTGGTGAGGAGACATGGAGTGGGAACATGAGCCTGCAGGCAGACGTCCAGGGCCTGGTTCTTGGGAAGTCTGCTCCCCTGTCAGGATAGGAAAATGTGCTCACTGTGGCAAGGGCCCTAAGCAGGGTGGCCTCCCCCACCGTCAGCAGTTACTGCCTCTTCAGCAATTGTGGGAGGACCCAACCCTGTGCCTGCAGGTGGGATGAAGTTCGATGAAGCCCATGCAACGCTGAGACAGCCCTGGCACACAGTGGGGGCACCATCTGTGACCTCAGCAGTCACTGAGGCTCTCCTTACACTGTGGCAGGAAGACCCAAGGGTGGCTCTGTGCCCCCAGAGAAGAGCACTGTCCACGTGCCTCGCCTGTGCGGTCAGGAGGCCGCCTTCCTGTGTGCGCACACTGCCTACTGCAGCACCTCACCTAGCAGGAGTCGTCTTGGACCAGATCCTTCTAAGTCCTAAGCCAAACTGCCCTAAGATCAAAATAGATGCCATAAAAACCCATATTCCCAAGTCACAGGACCTTTCATTGTCTTCAGTTAATGCTTATTGACTCTTCAACTAGAACATAATTCTAATAAGTTAAATGATGCATGTCTCAGTTCATAGGACAAATGGATTAGAACAGGAATGGGGGGGTTACTGCTGGGGTTGAGGGTGAATACCATGCAGGAAAGCAGGAAGGGAGAGCTGACCCCAGGTAAAGGGGCCAAACAACTACAAACAACAGCTGTTGCATGTGACACAGGACAGTGACCTGTGGCCAGTGTTTCCACTTACATGGAGAGACATCAGGTTTTAGAGAAGTTCTGCCCCAAGAACAGATGGGAGCAGAGAGCCTACCTGCTGGAGCTGTTGACGATGCTGCTGTAGCTGCCCCGGGATGCAAATGGGCATGGGGCGGCCAGGGGAGACGGAGAGGCAGGTGTTGGTGAGGTCTGGCGTTGTTTTAAGAAAATGTCTGCGTTGAGGGTTTGCAGAGAAAGTTTATAAAGGCTATCAGTAGCTGGAAATTAAAAACAAAAGGTCTCATTAACGTGATATTTTCATTAGCACTCTTCAAAATCAGTTACTTTTGATGTTCTAAGACTATGCAGAACTCAAGGGCTTCTACAAAGAAAATAAACTTAAGCTTTTACAAGTGTTTCGTCCGAAGGTTTTAAAGAAGAAGAGGGGCAGTCACTTCTCTGTGCACTAGGGTCTTTCAGGGAATCACCGGCCTGCGCTGCGCCTGCTGCGCTTGCAGGGCATTCTAGGGCGGATCTGGTCAACATCTTCGCTTCTCCCGATTCAGGGCGGGGAAGAGGGTTTCCAGCATCCTGGAAGTGGATGCTGAAGCCACCGCCAGGGACCTGAAGGAATCTCTGTGCCTGCACCCAGGATTACACCTACAGCAGGCGCAGGGCCCCAGGCTGAATTTCCAAGTTCTACAACGACAAGGACACCTCATCTCTCTGTCCATGTGTCTGGTCTATGCAGCTCTGATCCCTGTTTTACAAGGATATGAGCTCCTAGCATATTCCTGTGCCCTTTAAGGTAACGTCTACATAGCTGTTTTAAAAATTAAAAAAATTACTGTCATGAATAGTACTTGTTTGAACTCACTAAATGGATCATAACTTTTGTCAGAAAAATGTATCACTTTACACATCTATCGTGCGTACCTTGCTGCTGCTCCCAATACTGCGATACGAAGAGGGCTCAGGAGAGGCCTTTGCCCCTGTGGACATGGTCCCCAGCCCAGCGTAGCTCTGCCCAGCTTGGCACGCTTTTACCTGGCCTGTGAGATCTGTCCACAGCGAATCCACTCTGCTTACTTCCCTGGTTCCCTCACTTCCAGAACTGTGGCCTGCTCTGTGGGTGACTTCACTCCTGTCATTCCTTCCAGCACCAGCTGCCTCTCCCCAAAACCCCAGGGCTCAGGGCTTAGGTAAGGTTCCTTGTTCCTTGGCCGCGTCAAGACCCCTATGTGGCGCTGCGCAGCAAAGCGGCATTCTCTCGGAAGCCCACTCTCTCTGTTCCCCATCCTCAGGGCCAGCTCTGTTGTTCTGTTGACCTGACGCATGTGCTCAGGGCCCATCTCAAATCTGTCTCTGTGTGAACTCCGCTCAAATCTCCACACCCCTCTCACGCTCCTCTGAAGCCTCCCATGATACCACATCTACACTACAGGGTCACTAATTACACAACTGTCCTGACCCTTCCCTAGCCACCTCTTATATGACACCTGCTCTGGCCTCCTTCTGCCCCCGCTGTGACGTGTGGCCTTGTGAACTGCTGGCTCAGAACAGGCTGTCTCCGCCCTGTGTCTGAGCACTCTGCCCACAGTGCCCTGCATCCTCAAGGACAGCTCTCCATCGGTGGGATGTGCTTCACTGGGCCCAGTGCAGTGGAAGCACTTGGTACATTTTGTTGATGGAATGCAACAGGGAAAGTTAAGAGAAGTGGGAGAAAGATCTTATGGAATAATGCTTGAAGTATGAAGAGAAGATTGGGGGGAGGGAGACCCAGAATAGCACAGAATGTGTGTGATTAGAGAACTTTTATATTGAAATATTATTAAATTTTCCCTCTGTGGCTTTTGACTTGCCTTTCAATAACCCTTTGAAGTTTTTCTTTTTAAATCATGAAATTATTCCAGGAGAATTTTCTCAGCATCTCACATGGTAAAGGGCGCATGCTAAGGGTGACACTTGGGCTACAGAGATCTCTATGCACAGGCGCAAAACTCCCCCCTGGTGATTACTGCCACACCCTGGCTTGGCCCGTCTGGAGTGGCCCAGCACTCTAACCCGAGGGAGCTGCATAAGCTCAGCACCACTGACAGAGCACTTGGAGGGCTCAGGTCCAAGCAAGATGAAATGTCAAAGGGAGGAGAGGGAAGAGAAGATGAGAAAGTGGGGGCAGGGCAAAAAGGTACAAGTGATGGGGAGCACGTGAGACCGACTCCTGGTTTCCTCTAGCTACAGAGTGGAGCCCTGCTAGAGCTTTCTAGTAAAGCTGGCGGTGAGAGTGGAGAGATTACAAGGCTTGGGAGCAGTGCAAGGTATTTGCTGGCGAGGAAAACACAGGAGGACTGTGCAGATGTGGGCCCAGGGGACTTTTCCCGTGGCAGAGCTGTCCAGCTGCATGCCGTGGAGCTCAGTCCTGGGGCTCCATGTTCAGGGGCACCAGCTGGCCTCCGTGGAAGAGCTAGACAGGAAACTGAGGCCCATGGCACTGGGCTCTTCAGCTTCTCTTCCAGCCAACTTGCCTGCCCTTTCCCATAGTCCTCCCCTCCTGCAGTATAGAGCCAAAATCCTAGGGGGTGGGGTCCTGTCATCCTTTTCCCTCACGTCAAAGGAGAGACACCAACACGTCTCAGGTGCCACTAGGTGGTGACACCCACCAGCCAGCTACATGTGTTGTGGCTGAGTTCAGCTGACACACCTCCCTTACTGCATAATTCCCTGTGCTTGTGTCATTTCTTCACCAGCTGAGCTCGTGTTACTCCACTGGGCCTTACAATAACCCTATGAAAGTGGCTCCCAGTGCTGAAGGTGGCAGCTGTTTCATTGGGAACTGCCCAAATCACAAAGCATCCAGCCAAGGACCAACGTCCAGATCCAGAGAGGCGCTGAGGAACCGAAATCATTCCACCTGGATGCAGGCCACTCACAGACTTGTTCAAGATTTCTTGAATGACCAAGGCTTTAGGGTTACCTCCCACCCCAGGCAAAAGACAGTACTGAAAGGTGCCAGAAAGTATCCTGGCAAATAGGGGCTACAGGCTTTAACACAGATAGCGTCTCTTTCCAGGAGTTACACAGGTGGGAAGGCGAGAAGGCAAGTGGAGCAGACACCACTCCTGAGTGTCCAGGTTCTCTGCCCTCATTCAATGTGATGGGTGCCTCAGTAACCCACTCTTCAACTCCCCTTCCCCTTGAATGATCGGATTGTTCTCAAGCCTGATTATATTTGATCTTCCTCATTTTCAACAGTCCAAATCTAAATTCACTCTAACACAGCAGTGAGTGCAGACACATCAGCCCTAAGGCCATGCTCTCTTGTTCCCAAATCCCTGCCTGTTAGGCCCATCCCTTTTCTGGTCTCTGTTGTCTTCTACTTCAGGTCATGACCATCAGTGGTAGGGTGTGGACTTCTATCTTATTTTAGTGGACTGTGCTGTCTTGATTTACTGCAGGCCAAATCGGAGAAACACAGTCAAGAAGGTAGTGAGAAAAATAACAAAACCTTCCTATAGGTTGTTTATGTAAAAGACAGGAGAGTAAACTGAACTTTTACAAAGACGTTTCACACTATAAATGGATGAGGAGCAAATCAGGTGAAGGATTGCCGAGTCAATGCTTTCACAAAGCAAGCAATTCTCTGGATGGCCAGCCACTCCAAATGGATCATTCCCCTCTGCATGCCGGGCAGTGCTGTGCTGGGATACCAGCTTGCTGGAGAAAAGCCAGCTACGAACTGTTTCATGGTTTCCTAGCAGGGCCAATTTCAACCAACAGCAGTTGAGCAACTGGCCAGACTATCTGACAATGGGCTCCTGCTGGCTGCTACCAGTTGGCCCCAGCAGACCACTGACAATGGGTTTCCTCCTAACACAACAATCCCCTGCAGAGTTCCATGCCCAGGGTGAGGGGCTGTGGGTAAGTGGAGCCCTGTGGTTTCTAGATCACCATACTTACAGCTGCCGGGTTTGTGAACGGGCACAGAATCCCACTCTGGCGGAGGAGAGTCTTTTTCGCCCTCTGAGCTACTGGTGTTGCCTAGTTCTTGACTATTTGGGAGGAATTTTGCTAGGGCAGATGGCCTGTTATCCACTAACTTATTTGTACCTGCATAAAAATCAGAAAAGAATGTTGTTAATGGAAGGTAATTCCTTTCTTTCAGGTCTATTCAATGAACCTTCTGGGAAGGACAAGAATACAGCCTTTGCCTTATATGACTAATAACTACTGGTTGCTTACTGGTAACTCACAACAATGATTAATACAGTCATCATGAAAAGATCCGTATGACCAAAATGACAATACCTTTTGTTTTCTGGGAATTTCGTGATTTGGATCCACTTGTCAATGAAGTTGGAAGAGGAATCTTGGTTGGGAGATTTCTACGCTGTTTAGTTTCCAATGGGGGAGTATATGGTAGTTCTAAGGAACTGAAAGGCAATCATGGATGGAAAATACAAATTTATTCCTGTGTTTTGAAGCAGAGGGTAGCAGTCATTAATACTGTAATTATTCTACAATTCAACTGCATGCTTTACTAAGATGGCTTCCTGGGGCGTTATCTCCCCACAGCCCTAACTTAGAACTGGCTGTATTCCCAACACTCTTAAGACTGCTCAGCAGACACTCAGCACTTGCAGGTTTAACCTTCGCTGTTCTGAGTGCTCATAAGGAATTGAGGTCCATTATATAATAACATGTAATGGGTTAGAGCACCTACCTCAGATAACATGTACAAAGCCCTTAGCACAAACTTGCTGGTTGTGGGCTGGTAAGTGCAGTCATTTTGCTTGTGAGTAGGTCTCCCTGTGTCTAGACCACCAGTGCGATTCTTGAATGTGGAGATTTTGAAAGATCTCAGACTTATAACATCAGAGGTTCTGCTATTCAAAATTTTGAACATGTTTTTCTCACAGAAACTATGAAGCGAGCGAGGGCTAAGTTCCCAGGTTACCTACAGAAGTTCTCTGAGTCCACTGCAGAGCAGCAGGACTGCATTATGTACCTTAGATACATAGGAGTGGTGGGATGAATCTCCCTTCTAATTCTAGGCAAACAATTTAAATGTTCTTTTTATTGATTTATTTAGGGTTTACATGCTTTTGGAAAGATTTTAAGGCAAGCTTAAGATACTAAACGTGTAAAGATGACAATTGACTCTGAACTTCCTGCCAGCCAAAGCAAAATGGGAGGCATGATGGGCTATTTTAAGTCTGCATAACCCGATAAGGAAGACAGTAAAATCTGCTGGGAGACAAGCAGCTGGAGAGAAGTAATCTTTATGAGAAATGAAACTGGGTAGCCGGCCCATGTAAGGTGTTATTGTGAGCGGTATTAACTATGTGGGCTACAGAGGCATTCTTTATAAAGCTGCTTCTGTAATGACTACCAAGATAATGATTTGGACTTGGGGAGGCCTCAGGAAAGAGCTTAGCTAACATGGTCCAAGAAGGACATTTTCTAGTGAAAGCTTAGACACAGCTCAGAGCCCAGTGGCTCCTTTGGGGAATTCTTCCAAAAATCATCAGTGATCTCCATCAAGGCCCTGGTGATGGCTGGACAGCTATCAGTTTAAGGCTGAGCTGACAGTTTGGTTTTTATTACAAATCTACAAAGTTTACCTACATAAACTTTTTGTCTAAAATGGATGTTCCTCTGGCATTTTCCATATCTCTGTGCACCGCAGGCCCCCAACCCTAGATGTGTGGCTGCAGCACACCAATCAGATGCCGCCCCCCAGCCCTATCTTTCAAGTTCTTTATGCACCATGTCATCTTCCATCCTCACTGCCCCACGTTCTCATTCCTAGGGTGCAGCCCATTTCTGCTAGGTTCTAGGTCAGAGACAATCTACCATGCTAATCCACAGCAGATTTTAAAGGCTCTCAGAATGGTTTCAACTTTGCAGATCCAATGACACAACACCCCCGTCCCTCTCCCAAAAGGAAGCAGGTAATGAACAATGTGTGATCTCCTAAGTAAATAAGTACATTTAAGAAGGCTATTGACAAACAATTTATAAGGTGGTTGGGATCAAAAGACACTTTCATTTTTTCGTTCTCTGTATTTCACAAATTTTTTACATAAGTAGGTATCACATCTAGAATTAGTAAAATAGCTAACTGAAAACCCAAACGGTCTCTACTAACCCAAACGAGTAGAATTTTTGGTAGGATAATGAACTGAAGTGAAAAAATCTACTGTTTATGGGCCAGACTAGGAATACTACAGTTTTATAAAATCTTCTGTCCCTCTTCCACTTGTGACAGGGTTATTTAAAAACATCTGTCTTCTAAAAAAAAAACCCCAAAGGTTCCCATGACACAAACACCCAGCTCTCTGGTGGTGGTAGTGGAGGTGGTGTGGGTGTGAGTTATTTTTAAGTAGTTTCTAAGTGTTGAGGTTATCTATTTATACAAAGCTTAACTCTGTGCTACTGTAAAACTAATTGGTTTTTAAGAAAAAAGGTGTTAGATAACTTTTATTTTTGCTGATTCATACTTTCTCAAATTAAGCCAGATGATCTCTACTAAGAAACCTTTTTTAAGGCTTCTGATGGGTAAGAGCCAACTTGACTGAAATGATTCTTTCTAAAAGGGAAAAACAGAAAGGTGGTTCAGATGCCAGCCTTTATTTTTATCATGGAATGTACAGTACATGCTCCATTTGGGGAAAGAAGGGAGGCAGAGAATTGAAGATAGGTTAGGGACAGGACCAGCAAAGGGGCAAGGTTTTCCTTGTGCTGGTGAGTCTGGGGCCAATGTCTGCAATGTGGTGTCCATGGTCCTTGGCCTTGAGCTTAGCATGCTATTCAAGCAGATTATCGGGAGTATAATTATTTTATTAAACTTCTTTTGCTTATTTTAGATTACATTTAAGTATGTAAGTATGTAAAGTGTTAAGAAATAAATAGGGAAACAAAAGGGGATAGTTGGTATCCTAAACCAAGGATGTCCTGGGCCCTTCCTGGTTCTACAGAAACCCTTTTAGTGCCTGAGATCTAATTCCTTATTCCCTGGCATCTCTGACGTAGAATGTGGTCTTCTGGAGGTCCACAGGCCCATTTCTGTGTTACTAAAGCTGAAAAAAAGGGTTAGACCATATTTTTGTCATTGCAGCCCCATACTCTCACTCCTACCTAGGAAATGATGTTTTTGAAGTCAACTCTTGGGAGTGTGGTAGGATAGGGCTGCACAGGGGTAGACCATGTCTAAGCCATTCCTCTGGCTTTATCACCTCTAATAAAGCTTCCAAAAGAGTGATGATATGCCTTATTAATGGTATCTTTTTAAAAAATGTGCATACATTTCCTTCAGATATGTGGGAAAAAAATACATATATATAGCATCATTACAGTTAGGACTGGCTGTGATTCTCCCTGACAGGGCATGGCATTTACTACCATAACTCAGTGGAGACAGGGGATGGCTCTATTCAGACAGCCAAGATACTCTGGTTAATAAAAACAACAGTCTTTATTTGATTAACTCTATATCTGATTGAGTGACTAATGAATTCTGACTCTCAATACTTTTATCCCCAAATTCATAAAGACCCCAGACTAGTGAGTTTAAAGAGATTAGATAACGGAGATTAGAAGACTGAAGTTGCATATGGATTTCTCCAATTACAAGAGAAAATTCATAGCACACTGCTTGAACTGTGTTCTCATAATTATTTCTCTCTTACCTATATAACAAGAGAACACAAGTTCTTGACTGGGTAGTAGAGAATTGACCACTCTAGCTTCTGGTTTAGCAGAGAGCTCAAAACCCTTGCAAAAGTAATGGCACTCAAGTGAAGACTTTTATAAACTTTTCAAATTCAAATCTGCTAGCTCATGGTCAACTTATTTCATAAAAAACATCAGAATACACAGATGTCAGTGGAAGATGGATGGAGGTTAAGATTAACATGTTTTATCTGTTTATCTGTGATGTCTTAGGTACCAAGATTAGGCATCTGGGCTGGTTTGGTGACAGTCACCTATGGAATGCTATCTCTAACATAACTCTTTGAAGCACTGGTTTTAAAATTTAAGACCATAAGAACTACTGCATGACTGTCTATTCTCACAAGATTTCTGTATATGTAAAAACTAAGATTTTTCACTATTTGGATGATTAATAATTAGCCTCATTTACTTCAAAATATCTGATCAATCACCTAAGCCTGAAAAAGGCCTGAAAGCATAACCCCTAAGCACTAGACTGGTATCTAGTCTACAGGCAGGCGGTTTAGTTAAGGGACAGAGCCCAGGTTAATGGTGTTTTTGCAAAGCTCAAGTATTATTCCCAGAATGAGAGTAAGAACAGGCTTTCCACAACAAACCTAAGGCCAAAGCCAACGATGACAAATAAGCTTCCTTCCACTTCCTGGATCACTTTCCACTTCCCACTATCCATAAGAAGCCTTCCATGCTGGTGGTCATTTTATATGATGCACTAGGAAAGGCATCATTAATGATGTCAACACTAAAATTAGTTTATCAGGTAGACGCTGATCCAAGGTTTAGGAAAATATGAAGTAACTTCAGTTAGTAACCCAACAGTTCAACTCATTCGTTTACTTGGGGAAACCTTCTGCAGCAAACTCTCTCTGTGGGGCCACCTGAATCCCATCCCATGGGGACTGAACTGGAGTTATGTAATGGTAGAACTGTCTGATTGGTGACATTTGCCCTGAACATTTTTAGGTAAGAATAAACTTTTCCAAGTTTTATGGCACAAAATTCTACATGCAACTGCAGCTCTGTGTTAGTTACTCAACAGACTCAGAGCTCTTTTTCAGAAAAGTTATGCTTGTACCTATGCCTCAACCATCATGGTCACCTTTGTGCAGAAGTGAAAATGGTTCTTGGCCTGGGAGCCAATCACCAACCTAAATTTTCACAAGAGATTGCTAACTTTGCCCTCTACATGTCTAATATCAGAAGCATGTGGCTGTCCCTAATCAGTGACAGTGAACATTAGGCATTACAAAAAACTCAAGAGGAATGTGATTGGTACTTGACTTTTGCTACAAAACCCCCCTAAAAAATCAACCAATCAAACAAATAAAAACATTACCTGGCTTTCACTAACAACTTCTTCTATATATCTTATTTCTCTGCATTCATTTATTTTTCTCACCTGGTTTTCACATCTGTTGGGATTTCTTTCTTAGCATTTAAGAGTTTTTTGCTTTTTTGCTTTACTTGAGATATGTCATTCTCATGTTTTTCAGGCATGGCTTGTTTTCCCTTTTGCTTTTCTGTATCCTGTAAAAAAAAAATATACCCTTAACTGCTAAGAATGATTAATAAAAATGACTGCAATTAGTCCCATTTGAAGATAAAGACACAAAACCAAAGACTTAACCGATACACATATGTATAAAAATGTCAAACTCCTTTCTTGAAATCTATCTTTATTGCAGTTCTGTCCATTTTTCAGCCTTCTTTATTACAATTATATCTTAGTGAGCTGGAATTCTGAAGAATGTCATTTTAATGTATATTCATATCCTGACTGGGGTGCGTGGTGGCAGTGGCAGTGGCATTAGCAAATTGGTGGCTTATTTCTAAGTATTAGGGAGTAAAACCTTGTATTTATTTATAAGAAAAGTTTAGCCAAGACTACAATATAAAGTTAAACACTTCCAGCCAAGTGTCTCATCCTGAGCAAAAAATCCCAGGGCAGGAAGGCAGTGCAAGCAGCACTCAGTGTGATCACATCTGTCCCTCCACTGTGGCTGGCAGAAGTGTTATGGCTGGTTTAATGTAAATACTGTTCATCACCAACAGGAGGGCCTTAGTTAGTCATTCACTTATTCAACAGACATTTATTAGTTGCCCACTTGGTGCGAGGCAATGGGATTACCAACAAGGTCCAGTCTCTTCCCCAAGAACTGTGAAATCGAGCAGGACGGAGACACACATGACAGAGACTGGTGTGGACCTTTGGTGCAGAAACGTTGCTGGCCATGACTGGAGCACAGAAGAGCTGTCTTGCCTGCCTCGAATGTGGAGCCTGGACCAGGAAGGCCACAACCAAGCTGTATCTTAAAGCTTTGCTATTCAACTGGCCCACCAACTGCTATTTCTGGGCCACAACCAGAACCTGCCCCATGCATTTTTTTTTTTTGAGACAGAGTCTCACTCTGTTGCCCGGGCTGTAGAGTGCCGTGGCGTCAGCCTAGCTCACAGCAACCTCAAACTCCTGGGCTCAAGCAATCCTTCTGCCTCAGCCTCCCAAGTAGCTGGGACTACAGGCATGAACCACCATGCCCGGCTAATTTTTTTTTTTCATATATTTTTAGTTGTCCAATTAATTTCTTTCTTTTTATAGTAGAGACGGGGTCTCGCTCTTGCTCAGGCTGGTCTTGAACTCCTGACCTTGAGCAATCCACCTGCCTCGGCCTCCCAGAGTGCTAGGATTACAGG
>CAUYRT010046654.1:0-51701 GCA_963574885.1 Lepilemur ruficaudatus | reverse complement strand
GTTGGGTTTAAGTCTACTATCTTGCTATCTATTTTCTCTTTTTTTTTGAGACACACTCTTGCTCTGTCACCCCGGGTAGAGTGCAGTGGCATCATCGTAGCTCACTGCAACCTCAAACTCCTGGGCTCAAGGGATCCTCCTGCCTCAGCCTCCCAAGTAGCTGGGACTGCAGGCACAAGCCACCATGCCCAGCTAATCTTTCTATTTTTAGTAGAGACAGGGTCTTACTCTTGCTCAGGCTGGTCCTGAACTCCTGACCTCAAGTGTGATCCTTCTACCTTGCCCTCCCAGAGTGCTAGGATTACAGATGTGAGCCACCACGCCCTTTCTCTTTATCCCATCTATTCTTTCCTTTTTTTCCTCATTTAATTCCTTCTTTTGGACTTATTGAGCATTTTTAAAATGACTCTACTTAATCTTCTTTGTTGATGTATTAATTATAACTCTTTATTTTGCTTTTATAATAATTGCTTTAGAAGTAAAAGTATACATCTTTAACTTTTTGCAGTTTACCTTCAAGTATATTACAGCACTTTATGCTTAATGGAAGACTCTTGCAACAGAATACTTCTCCCTTCCTGGACTTTGTGCTGTTATCATACATTTTATTTCCATGTGTTACAAACCCCACAAAATATTGCTTCTGTTTTTGTAGTGAGCGATCAATTATCTTTTACAAAGCGTTTTAAAAATAAGAAAAAAATTATTTATCTACATATTTGTGGTTTCCTTTTTTTTTTTTTTTTTTGAGACAGAGTCTCACTGTGTTGCCCTGGCTAGAGTGCCGTGGCATTAGCCTAGCTCACAGCAACCTCCAACTCCTGGGCTCAAACAATCCTTCTGCCTCAGCCTCCCGAGTAGCTGGGACTATAGGCACGTGCCACCATGCCTGGCTAATTTTTTCTATATATTTTAGTTGGCCAATTAATTTCTTTCTATTTTTAGTAGAGATGGGGGTCTCGCTCTTGCTCAGGCTGGTCACGAACTCCTAAACTCAAACGATCGTCCTGCCTCGGCCTCCCAGAGTGCTAGGATTACAGGCGTCAGCCACCAGCCTCACCATATTTGTGGTTTCTTAAGCTCTTAATTCCATTGTGCTGATTCAGATTTCCATCTGGTAGCATTTTCCTATTTGCCTGGAGGACTTTAACATTTCTTATAGTGTCAGTCTGTTGGTGATGAAGTCTTTCAGTGTTTATGTGTCAGAACTATGTCTGTATTTTGCCTTGTTTTAAAATACATACATACATATATATATACATATTTGTATGTATATGAATCCCAGATTTGCCAGTTTTTTCATTCAGTACTTTAAGATGCTACTCCACCATCTTTTGGTTTACGTATTTCAGATGAGAAGTCTGTTGTCATTCTTATCTTTGTTCCTTTTACAGTAACATCTTTTTTTTTTCTCTGACAGCTTTTGAAAGTTTCTCTTTATCACTGGGTTTAGGCATTTTGATTGTGATGCTCCTTGGTATAGTTTTCTTCATGTTTCTACTTAGTCTGTTGAGCTTTTTGGATTTGTGTGTTTATAGTTTTTATCAAATTTGGAAAGTTTCCATCCATTATTTCTTCAAGTATTTTTTTTCTGTCCCCTGATCTGTTCACACCTCAGATTTCTCCTTCTTTTTAGTGACTCCAATTGCATGTGTGCCAAATTCACTGGTACTGTGTTCATTTTTAGTCTTTTTCTTCCAGCAGTGTTTCATTTTGGATAGTTTCTATCTCAATATTTTCAAGTTCTTTACTTTTTTTTTTTTTTTTTTACTAATGTTTAATTTGCTGTTAATCCTATGTGCGTGTGTGTTAAGAATCTTAGACAATGGTTTTATAATCTCTAGATGTTTGGTTTGGACATTTTTTTTAAAAAGATTTTCCACATCTCTACTTAACATGCTCAATCTCTTCTATTTTTTGAACACATTAAATATAGTTATAATTACTTTATTAATGTCCTTATCCTCTAATTTTATCATCTCTGTCATTTCTAGGATTCTTTCAATTGATTGAAAGAAATCAATCTGCAGATTGATTTTTTCCTCACTTTTCTGTTTCTTTTTGCATGTCTGATAATATTGATTGGATGCCAAACATTGTAAATTTTATCTTGATCGGTGCTAGATATTTTTGATTTCTTATACATATTCTTGTGCTTTGTTCTGGGACACTTTGTTCTTAAAAACTGTTTAGTCCTTTTGGGGCTGGCTTTTAAGATTTGTTAGGTTAAGACCAGAGTAGCATTTATCCTAGGGCTAATTTTGCTCCGCTACTGTGGCAGGGCCATTTGAGTCATGAATTATGAGGCTTTCCAGTCTGGGTACCAGGATCAGACACTGTTCCTGGTGCTGTATGATCACTGGGTACCTTTCCACTCTTCCTTGTGGAAACAGGAATAATTCCTTGCCCTGTGCAAGCTTTTGTTATTGTTCTCTCTTCTCTCTATATATGGTTCTTCCTTAGCCTTGGGTAGTTTACTCACACACATAAAGACTGGAGTGAGATCTTCTGCAGATTTCCATAGCTTCTTCTTTTCCTGTGTAGCTTTCTCCTCTCTGATATTCTACTCTAGCTCCAACTTCTTTGGTCTCCCAGGTCTATTAATATCTCCTCCATTCAGGGAGTCTGACTAGCTCTTCCTAGATTCCCCCTCTTATTGCTGCAGCCTGGCAACTCTTTCTAGGTTGCAAACTGAGGCAATCACAGGGCTCACTTCATTTGGCTTTACTTTCTCATTGACCACTGTCCAGCACTGCTATGCAATGTCCAATGTTTGAGAGCCGTTGTTTGCCTGTTTGTTTTTGTTTTTAGTTTTAGTCAGGGGAGTAAATTCAGTCCTGTTGCTCCACCTTGGCTGGCTAGATTGGATTACCATAAATTATTGTGGTTCTGTTGATAAAACAGATTGTCAAGGGTGTCACCTGTTTCCAAAACAATTCTCATTAAGTAACCTGAAACAGCTGGCACTGTAATCCACATCTCCTGCAATCCATGGGTGTTACGGAAGAATTGCCTACGAATCAACTTTATGTAAGACAATGGAATCTTTCCCTCTGGTTTACATTTTAAAATTCCTGTCATCAGCTCTAGTTCATTTGTTGTTACTTCCTCTTTAGCTGTGACCTTACCCCCTAAAACCCTTACCCCTGTTTTTTTTTCTCTTTCGTCTAGAGCCAGTCTGTACAATTGGATTGTTTCAAAAGAGGAGAACATTTGCATTTTGGGATGGATTTATAAACAGAAGTAGAAAGTTCAAGAGAAAGACTTCTTGTTTTTCTTAATGTTTCTCACCTTCATTAAGTATTTACTGAGTGCTTACTGTAACAAGACACTGTGGTGTTAGCTAAGAGACTGAGACAAGTGACTGACATGATGAGGGTGTAAACTTATAGAGACTGACACCATTGAGAAAGACTCAAGGTGTGGTACCATAGTAAATCTGTGAGATTTCACAGGAGAGTGTAATTATCAAGGGACAGAGAGATTAGGGGAGGCTTGGAGAACTATTTCAGGAAAGAACTATAGAATTTCAGGGAGTACCATAGCAGAATTAGGAGGATGAGTGCCCATGGCTTGTCTGGAGACAATCAGAGAAGTAAGGGTATCCTGCTGGAGCGGAGTGGAAGTAGTAGAGGCCTCTCTGCAGAGACTGTACATGCCATGCACAAGCATTTGGCCTATGAAGGTTTTTATTGGGGTGGACATGCATGAAGGTTTGTTTTGAATAGGGGATTAGGGTTAGTATGTGCAGAAGGGACAAGGACTGGTGACAGAGGCTTGAGGGCAGAGGCTATGGCTTAGTCATATTTGTGTTCCCAGATCCTAGTTCATACTTAATGCTTGTTGCTTGAATGCACATAAAAGGTTTTTTCCTTCTAAATTGCTAATGCTCTTGATAACCATTGGCCTTGTCAATGGCATGACAAATATTATGAAAGAATCTCTTCATGCCCAGTGTTATTTTGTTTGAAGGGCTAAAAGTAGACAACTTTAGCCTACCTTCAAGTCTTTTTGGACTCCTTCAAGCCTTTTTTTTAATTTTAATTTTTTAAATTGTAAATTGAAAAATCATAGTTGTATATATTTAGGGGGTACCAAGCGATATTGTGATTTATGAATACGACGTGGAATAATTAAATCAAGCTAATTAACATATCCACCACCTCAAATACTTATCATTTCTTGTGGTGGGGACATTTGAAATGTACTCTTAGCAATTTTGAAATGCACAATGCATTATTATACTATATTTACGATGCTGTGCAATATATTTCAAATAAAAAAAAAACTCCCTTATTTCTCCCGTCTAATTGAGGCTTTGTAGCCTCCAATCCCTATTTGCTTCTCTTTTCATTCCTCATTTTCCTCCTTAAAGGACAGGCACTCAGCCATTGTTACAGAAATGACACAACATGCCCATTAGCAATCCCTGTCTCGTCTATCCTTAATAGATTCTGCAAAGGCTTAAAAATCTAATAAAAAGACAGCCCACACATACACACATAAAAACAGACAGCCCCCCCCCCCCCAACAGAGCCTGGCAGAGATACAAGCTCCCAGATACCGTGAGTCCGCACGATGCAGATTTAGGTACACACCCACTCTCACACGCGCATCGCCTGCCCCGGGCGGCGCGGCCATTCGTTTAGGCACTCAGATACCACGATTAGTACCCCTAAACACTCTTGTGCACACACGGGGTCCACGCACGTGGCACAAGGCCACCAGGCCAGCACCACGCGGCCGACCTGCCTCCGGAGTGGCTCTGGGACGGCCCCGGCACGTCACTCCCGCGCGCCAGCCGCGTCATCAGGGCGCGCCATTGCAGCAGGCGCGGATCCGGACTTGAAGTGCCGGCAGCAGCCGCAGCCCGAGCCGGAGCTGCAGGGGTGCGAGCTGCAAGGGCGGGTGTGGGCTGCGGGAGGCTGCTCCGGCCGGGAGCGCTGGGACAGGTGCGTGGAAGGGACGCGATTCCTGCAAGTTGCTGGGGCCGTTGTTCCCCTCTTCCCCTTCCCTGAGCTCGGGGGTTGCCCCTGAGTAATGGGCCGGGCTCGTGCAGGGGTGGGCGTCGGGATTGTTCTCTCCGGGGGAGATCAGGCTGCCGCATGGGTTCCTCTGGGGAGGAGGGAGCCCTTATGGACTCAGTTCTCTAAGCACCTGATGGGGCGGGGAAGCCACCAGCCAGCCCGCCCAGGTGCATGGGGGGATCGAGGCAGCAGGTGTGCTCTGAGAGCAGCCGGTGCTGGGGATAATCCAATGACAGAAGCCACCATTGATTGGACTGAGCACTCACTGTGTGCCACACATTGTGCTAGACGCTTTGTATTTATTAAGTCCTCCCCAGCAACCCAGCGGGTAAGAGCTATCATGGGATGCTCATTTGTCAGACGGGGAAACTGAGGCATAGAAGTTCACTAGTTTGTAAAAAGACATGATAAGCAGTGTCGGATTTAAATTCAAAGCTGGCCCTCCTGGCTCTGTTCCTTTCAGGTCCCACAGACTACTACCCTCAGCTGGTGCTGCCTGGTGCCTTCGGGAATCTTTCTTTCTGTCTTTTTTTTTTTTTTTTAAAGAATACTTCTTGACCTTGGGCAAACTCTTGGGGGAGGGAGGAGGAGCAAAACGTGGACTTGGTATTGGCACGAGTTCTCTTTTTCCTCTTATCATCCCCTGATCCCCTTCGTTTTCTCAGGCGGCAGCGGGCTCCCCCTGTTGTATGGACATTCTACACCCGAAACTGACAGCTGAGTGCTGTAGTTTCATTTTGTAACACGGAAGAACTTCCATCCCAGGTGCATTGCTTTACTGTTCTCACCTCTGGCCTTTATGTTAGATTGTTACTTACGTGAAATTGTTAAGGACGTGTATAGTTATGCTGAGGGTAGCATTTACTGCAGGAAACCCATATGGGGATTGTAAAGAAATCACAATATACCCTCCAAGGAACACTGTTAATTTGGACACGACCTTTCAGGATTTTAAAGGAATAATTTAAGACCAAATGAGAAATAGCCAAAAGCGAAAATAATTTGAGACTAGAGATTATGTTGGAAAGTTTTTATATTTTAGATTAATATCTATTATAGGAGTTTACTCTTATTTTCCCTTAGGGTAGAAAAAGGATTATTATTATAATTTTTTTTTTTTTGAGACAGAGTCTTGCTCTGTTGCCCTGGCTGGAGTGCCGTGGCGTCAGCGTAGCTCACAGCAACCTCAAACTCCTGGGTTCAAGCGACGCTCTTGCCTCAGCCTGGGAGTAGTTGGGACTACAGGCGTGAGCCACCATGCCCAGCTAATTTTTCTATTTTTTTGTAGAGATAGAATCTCTTGCTCTTGCTCAGGCTGATCTCAGCTCCTGAGCTAAAGTGATCCTCCCACCTCGGCCTCCCAGAGTGCTCAGATTACAGGTGTGAGCCACCATGCCCGGCCTGAAAAAGGCTTATTGAAAAGGATGAAAACATAACAGATATTTCAAAGTAGTGTACTTTTCTTTTAGAGCATTGTAGATGTATTAAAAGTGCAAATATCATTCAAAGCATTACAAGAAAATTAAGAGCTTAATTCAGTTTAAGTGTGAAACTTTAGAGGTACCCTAATTGCCTTTGTCCATTTTACATTGCATAAGTATGTATGAGCAAATATTTCCAGTATATAATTTAAAAAATTATCTATGTGTATGCTTCCATATAGCATATATTTCATTAAATGCATGCCTTCATTTTCAAGCTGTTCAATTATTAACAAAAATACGTGAAATAAACTCTTATTTACAGTTGCAAATGACTATTCATAGCTGTTTTGTTTGGAAAGTCTAAGGATACAAATGTTGTGTTCTTATATATTTAGGAAGTCTTAGGATACAAATGTTGGGTTTTTTGTTTTTTTGTTTTTTTTTCCCCATCAAGGCAGCCTGAGTACATATAAACACATCAAAGCCACTTTTTACATTGTGACTCAACAGGTAGAAGTCTACCAATAGTTCCTTTGATATTCCATTATAGAGCAAAATAATGTAGAAGTCAGAATTTTAAGTTTTGGTGTTTACTCTCTGGAATCCTCATGAACTGAAATGGTGTATATTTTTTATAGCACATGATTTGGGAGTTACACTTTGTGACATGGATGAATCTGCATTGACCCTTGGCACGATAGATGTTTCTTATCTGCCAAATTCATCAGAATACAGTGTTGGTCGATGTAAGCACACAAGTGAGGAATGGGTAAGTAAGTTTAAGCGTTAAAAGCATTCAACTTAAAAATATTCCTTTCAGTGTTGTTTATGAAGGTGTAAATGCTGGCAGCAACATGATACCAAGTGGAGGTTAATAGCTACAGAAACTGCCTCTGTTAGAAGATATGTTTATTAAATCCATTTTTAAACATTTTGTGGTATTATTTTAATTGGGAAGAAACGAATTGGGCAGAAAATGTAGTTACAGTGATTATATTAAAAAGCAAACACATTTTTGCATAGGAAAAAAACCTTAGTAGTTGTTTTGGGTGGTGTAAGAGATTGTTTTTTCCCTTTCTCTTGGTATCCATTTCTCATAATTAAAGAGCATGAATTTTATAATGTAAGTAAACATTTAAAAAATTAAAATAGGAAATTATAGTATAAATTCAATCCAAAAAGCATGCATTGTTCTTGTGTTGTTTTCCCTGTTTCAATATAACATGGCATGTTTTAAATATTATCTCAAACTGTACGAAAGTAAATTATGTAACTAAAATGTTTGTACCCCTGTAATATGCTGAAATAAAAAAAAAAAAGAAAAAGATGAAATGCTCTTCTCTGTAAAAAAGACCAAAAAAGTTATCTCAAACACTATCTGCTTTACATAAAAATGGTACTATTGCACCTAGTTTTGACAACATTATATCTGTGAAATTTGAGGAACTGATGAGCTCAAAGTTAAGAAAAAAGTTTTTACAACAGAAGAGCAAGGTTGACCCTATTTGAACAGTCTGGCTGTAATTTAAATTCCAAGCGTTAAACTGTCTTGATAAGATAAAGAAACTTTGTATGTTTACCTTATTTTTACTTAAAGTAAAATATTTTGGGCTGTAGTGTAACAACTTGCTCACTTTATAAGGCCTCTAGAGTTCTATTGTGGAAGTGTATGATTTAAAAGGGAGTAAGGTTAACTGTTAGCACAGAGATCCAGGAGTCTGAACTTAATCCTCTTGCTCTGTCGGAAGTCCATTTGACCTTTGACCTTCTACAACTTAGTTTTTAAACCTTTGAACCTTAGTTTTTAAACCTTTGTTGCCCTGAGTATGTAGCGATCATTATTAGCTATTACTATTCTTAAGTGCTCAACTTTTGCTTATGTGCCAGGCTTTTTTTCACCATGGAGGGAGCACTTAAATGAAAACCACCATATGAGACACACATAGATATACTTCCAAAAGAAAAATATGCCACAGGTTTCTCTTTACCTGAAATATATTAGTTTTAGAGATCAAGTAGATGAGTATAATTCTCTTGCCATTTAAACACTAATTTTTTCTTAACATTTATTAGGGTGAATGTGGTTTTGGACCTACCGTCTTCAGATCTGCCACTTTAAAATGGAAAGAAAGCCTAATGAGCAGAAAAAGGCCATTTGTTGGAAGATGTTGTTATTCCTGCACTCCCCAGAGCTGGGTGAGAACATTACTGCTTGTTGACCTTTCGTAAAGAGTGAAATATGTGACATAGATTTCCAACTTTGTGTCAATCTGTAGTATATAATTTTTTTCCCCCTTCCCCCTCCTCTACTCTGAAAGGATGTAGCAAGGATGTAGCATCCTTGGAGCGATCTTCCTGCCTCGGCCTCCCAGAGTGCTAGGATTACAGGCGTGAGCCGCCAAGCTCGGCTATTTATTTTTGAGGCAGAGTCTCACTCTGTTGCCCAGGTTAGAGTGCCGTGGCATCAGCCTAGCTCATAGCAACCTCAAACTCCTGGGCTCAAGGGATCCTTCTGACTCTGCCTCTGCCTCCCGAGTAGCTGGGACTACAGGCATGTGCCACCGTGCCCGGCTGATGTTTTTCTATATATTTTTAGTTGGCCAATGAATTTCTTTCTATTTTTAGTAGAGATGGGGTCTCCTCTTGTTCAGGCTGGTTGTGAACTCCTGACCTTGAGCAATCCTTCTGCCTCAGCCTCCCAGAGTGCTATGAATACAGGCGTGAGCCATGGCGCCTGGCCCATTTTAAGGTTTTAAGGATTAATTTTGAGTTTGTAACTGTTTTCGAAGGCTAAAAAGTACTTTTCAATAAAATGTATTTTTTCTTCATCACTTAGATTTTTGAAGCATTGCCTAACTTATGCTTGAATTTTAAAAGTCATTGAGAACTAATAATGTGAGATCCTCACCATCATTCCAATTGTGTATTTATGTCTACATTTACTTTGTCTTATATAGGATAAATTTTTCAACCCAAGTATCCCGTCTTTGGGTTTGCGGAATGTTATTTATATCAATGAAACTCACACAAGGTAAAAAGAAATTTCTTCTGCTTCTAATAAATCTCAAAAGGAAGACTCCATAATAATCAATTAACACACTTTAAGATGAATTTCTTTATGTTTTTGACAGTTAATAGAATATGAGCTTCTGACCTAAGAGGATTTATCTAAAAATTGAAAGTAGTACAGCTACCAGAGAGACCTAGTACTGTTACCATGGCTGAAATTATAAATATTTTCATGGGAGTATAGATGTCACTTGTAGTGCTCTTTGACTTATTCATATACTGATTTTGCATGTGAAGTGTGCCAAAATGTGGGAAATATTTTTCTGAGGGGACATGCAGGTTTGAATGTCTTAGGATCTATTATGACTATTTTATGCTTAAGAAAAGTATACCTGATTGAGATCTGCCTAAAATCTAATACCTAAGGGTATTAGAGGATGTTTTTCTCTATTGAGCAAATGCTCTTTGATGTATTATTCACCCAAGAATTTTCTTAGAATTCTTACTTCCAAATTCCAGGCATATGGGGATGGGCTAGCAGGTACCAGAGTGATAGAAAAGGGCCTTTGTTTTATCTGAATCCAGGCTGGGGGACAAGGAAGGAGGGTTGGGAGGCTGTGTGAATGTCTGTGAGGCAGGAGAAGCAGTAGCCAAAAATGCTGCCAGTCCTTGTAACTCAGAGAGTAGATGCCTGGAGCAGGTAAGCTGGTAAGCGGGTAGGCTCAGCTGATGAGAAATACTTGAAATTCTATGAAAAATTGTTGTAAGAAGTGAAATACTTAAAGTTGAAACTTTTCTGATGTTACTTCTCATAATTTGATGATGAGATCACATATGAGAATGATACCTGCGTATGTGGTAAACTTTTTAAAAAAAGAACTAAAGTCAAAAGCGTGGGACATAGTTTTCTCAATCCCAGGCTACTGTTCTCTCTCTTTCAGTTTAAAGGAGAGAGATGAGACTCTGGTCCATTGATTTTTTTTCCCCCTTTTTTTTCCTTTTCTTGATTGACATGATTAAGATCTTAAGAAAAGGGGTCTCCTAGAGTCTCTTCTTGGTGTAAGTAGACATTTTATGTACAAAGCCAAGAGGTTGGTTTTTTGTTGCTCGCAGTCAGATGCAGTTAAGAGAAAGAGCATTTGCTGTATTGACTAGGCGGTGTGAAACTATTCAGTGAGATAAGCTGCCTGTGCAGCTATTTAGCCCTTCGGCGTGATGTATGAAGCAAAGCCTAAACATTTCCACACACTCATGCTCACACATGCACTCATAAAAACAATGCTTTCTGTCAATGGCAAAGGGATTTCATAGAGACCTTGGACTTTGTGCATTCCAGTAGTTACTTCTGAAAATGTTCGCTGAAGGAAGTAATACAACATGTTGGGCACATTTTCAGTAGATTGAGTTAAAGGAAAGGAGGAAGAAAAAGAGAATGGCAGGAAGGAGAGAAGAAGGAACAGGTGGTTCATAAACAGGTCACTCTCAAATTACTTTTCCTCAGTTGAGGGCTTTTTGGATCTTTTCGGAGTGAGTGGATTATATTTGAAATCTGCTGCTGTCTATGTCATTGGAGGAAATGATCATGCTGTGTTATGTAATCATTACAAATGGTTTCAAATCATTACGTAATGGAGGCTTGTAGCGTTCTTATTCTGAACTCCATCTCTCCATCCCCTCATCTAGACACCACATAGTCACTCTCACTGACGGGAATATGTCCTATCCCTTAGGTATGTTAAAAGTGTGAAGAAAAAAAAAAAAAGAACTTCTGGCTTTGTGAGCCCAGAGTACAAATATTTAGATCATAGACCAGTATGCTTGACTTCTCTCAAATGCTCAGCCTTGTCAATTCATTTGGAGAGTGAGTGATTATCCAGGAAAAAAACTATAATAATAAAAAAATTAGTCCTTCAGGGTAGGGAAAGACTTCCAAATTTATCTTTTTATAGCCCACAGCTATAACTCTAAGCTATATTGCTTATCTATATTTAATATATATGGCATTCAACATATTTGCCTTTTTAATGATATTCATAAAGTCTGGTGTTTTGTTTCTTTTGTTTTTATAGTAGGGTTATTATTCAGCACAGTTAACACTGTTCAAGCATTAATACACAAATTCTAAGTTTTAATTTTAGCTGAGAGTACACGAAAGAAATTATACATGAATAAAATTGGCTGTATAGCACCCTGAACTACTAAGGATAATGTGCTATAGGAGAACCCTGAATCTCAGGAATCGATGACATTCAGCTTTGTTTTTATGGGCAGAAAACTAGTGTTTAATTTAAGCAACTTGTTTTAGGTGTGCTTAGGGTACTTCTCTGCTAACTCATCTTCACGTTGCAGGCACCGGGGATGGCTTGCAAGACGCCTTTCGTATGTTCTTTTTGTTCAAGAGCGAGATGTCCATAAGGGCATGTTTGCCACCAATGTGGCTGAAAACGTGCTGAACAGCAGTAGGTGAGGGCTGGGCACTGGTGTGAAGGTGGGCAGAGCAGGGGTAGGGGTTGGAGGGGGAGGGGGAATAATTCCCTTTAGTAGTAACTTGTAGTGTCTCTGGGACTCTGTCTCAATAAGTGTTTGCATTTCCACACATTAAAGCTCCAAAGAGGCTGGGCGCGGTGGCTCACGCCTGTAATCCTAGCACTCTGGGAGGCCGAGGCGGGAGGATCGTTTAAGGTCAGGAGTTCGAAACCAGACTGAGCAAGAGTGAGACCCCGTCTCTACTAATAATAGAAAGAAATTAATTGGCCAACTAAATATATATAGAAAAAAATCAGCCGGGCATGGTGGCCCATGCCTGTAGTCTCAGCTACTTGGGAGGCTGAGGCAGAAGGACTGGTTGAGCCCTGGAGTTTGAGGTTGCTGTTAGCTTGGCTAATGCCATGGCACTAAAGCCTGGGCAACAAAAGTGAGACTCTGTCTCAAAAAAAAAAAAAAAAAATGCTCCAAAGGACACCAAGGAAAGGCAGGGGAACAGATGGTTTTGGTGAACTGTGCACTGTGGGAATAGCAGTCTTATTTTATGGATTAATGTTGAATGAGTTTCTAAAACATGAGTGGTTTAAGGAGGTTTAACCTCATCCTTTCTCCCATAAGTTGAGTGGAAGATTTATAAAACTGGATTGAATTTTTCCTTTTACCTCACTGCTTTTTGCTCTATGCTGTGATGTTTTGATCTTGAACTGTGCCTTTTTAATATTAATGCTTTGATTTGAAAAAAATTTATACATATTTATGTCTCTCTTTGATCCCTCCCAGAGAGTTTTACATGTAATTCTACTAATGGGGTCACAATAAAATCAATAGTAAATTAGGTCTTCAAAAAAAAAAAAAAAAAAGAAAAATCACACATTACTTTGGCAGTGGGCTTTTTGATACTTCTGAATTATACGTCTAAGGGGACAACCTTCTTTTTCTTTCTTCTGTTACAGTGCAGCTTTGTGTCCCTCACAGCATAACTGAAACATAGAAATTCACATAGTTGTCACCCAGTGAATTCGAATTAAATTCTTAAGTCTGCTGTCCAGATTCCTCAGGGATTCATTGATTTAGGAACATAATGTCCTTAATATTTAATAGACAGCCAGAAAGAGCACTTCTAACTTGAGCTTATTCTCTCATTTTATCACATATCAAAGAGAGTGTACATTTTGTTTTGTGATTTACAGCTGTGGTTTGGAAAATACTGAATACATACCGTAGCATAGAACCAGTTACGTTGTCTGTCTTTACCTTTTAAACCAGAGTACAAGAGGCAATTGCAGAAGTGGCTGCTGAATCGAACCCTGATGGTTCTCCCCAGCAGCAGGCAAAAGCCATCAATAAAGTGAAAAAGAAAGCCAAAAGGATCCTTCAAGAAATGGTTGCCACTGTCTCACCATCAATGATCAGGTATTAAAAGGCGAGGCATAAAGCTTTCAGTAAGAGTCGTCCTGTTTTGAGCAAATAGGACTGAATCATTGGATTTTCCTCTCCTAGCACAGTGCTCTTTGTCCAAAAGAGGTTTTAATATATTCTGATGTTGATTTCAACTCTTCCTTATGTTCTTATTCCAATTCCATGTGAAGCAGCCCTTTGGTAGGCTTGAAAGTGCCTTCCTCTGTGCTAATTAATAGCAGCCAGCGTATTACTGCTGACGTCTGCTCTCCCAGACAGTTGTGAATCAAGTTTCACGTATCCATGTCCTAAAGGGAGTGGTTTGCGTGCATTCAAGGGGCCATTCTGCTCACCAAATACTCATTCGCCTTGGCCATTCACCTCTGAAGTATAAAGTGTTATTAGCATGAAATGTGATTTTAGTTCATGATAAATGGATACTTCTATAAGTAGCACATATATAAAGTTCTCTAATTCTGCACTTCTGATACATGAGTGCACATGTGTGCGTGCACACACAAAGTAATTTATAAGTACTCTCAGGTTGCTCAGAAACTTAAGTAGACAAAAGTCAACTATATATATTCATATATGTACGTACATTAAAATTTTCTTTCTTTTTATTTTCAGACTGACTGGGTGGGTGCTGCTAAAACTGTTCAACAGCTTCTTCTGGAACATCCAGATTCACAAGGGTCAACTTGAGATGGTTAAAGCAGCAACCGAGGCAAGAATTTCTGTGAATCTGTCCTTCCATTTTCCTCACATTTGTAGAGTGATTTTATAGTTTTTTTGGAAATGTTCTCTTGTATACTGCTGTGCATTTCAACCCATTTGGGTGGTTTCCCTCATCTGCAGTCATGTGGGTAACTGTATTTGGGGAGCAGGAGTGGAGTAAGGGAGGACCTACCAGCAATAAACAGGATTCCTTTTGTAAATGACCTGCAGCAACCCTGAAAATCTGGTAGAACAATCCTTATTTTATAGATGAGGAAATAGAGGCACAGATAGAGAAATAAATTGTCTGGTCCCAGATAAGAAGCATCTTGCCCCAGATTTCAAACCAAACCCAGCTTTACTCCAAAACCTACATTTTTACGAGAGTAGGGCTGCCTCGTGGAAGGGATATATATAGGGCCAACTTGATTACTTTTAATTATTCTTTTTTCCCAACTCATTTCTGTTGTTGTTCTTGTTTTTAGCTCTATAAGTGTTAAATTTAAATAAGTTCATACTATTGGAAAATGTTTTTAAAGATCAAGTCAATGATTAGCCAGTGCTTGAGTGACTCTAACCAAATATGCAGTTACAGAGTGTGATCGAACTTTACATTTGAATTTTAAATTTGGCATTTTTCCCTTTACTAGACGAATTTGCCGCTTCTGTTTCTACCAGTTCATAGATCCCATATTGACTATCTGCTGCTCACTTTCATTCTCTTCTGCCATAACATCAAAGCGCCATACATTGCTTCAGGCAATAATCTCAACATCCCAATCTTCAGGTAAGATCAGCTTATTTTGACATTCAAGGTATTAAAAAGACTGTGTTTTGAATTTTTGGTTTTTTAGTATACCTTTTGATGCATGTCATTGTAAAATAACATTGGCCTTTTTTCTTTTATTATAAAAGTAGTACATGTTTATTGCTTAAAATTTGGAGAGTACAAAAAAGCATTGAGGCTATCGCTATTATTTATGTATTTTATATGGAATACTTGGTGAACTGTGAATACCTAGACTTAACAGGCAATATTTATCAAATGGATAAAAGGCAGTTAGAAAGGCAAGATAGCAAGTTATCTTACCAGGCTCAGCAGTAGGGAGTTGTATGTGTGGGGGAGTGAGGTGGGCATGGCGGTTGTGGTATGGTATAAAGGTAAATGCAAATAACCATACCTGTTACTTTGACCTCATGATTCAGTAGAGCTAGAAGCATGTAAGAAGTACAGTATGAAGTGAAAGGTATCTTTTAGAGGTGTTCAGGGGAATGCAGTGCATTCCCTTCAGAGGAAACAGTATGTGCAAAGGCAAAGAGAGTCAAGAGCATGGTATGGTCAGGAAGTGGTGGACGATTAGGTGCGGTGAGAATATAGGATACATTAGGAAGGGTCAGAGACTGGAGGTGGTAGCTGCATAGGTAGTGAGAGTTAGATCAAAACAATTTCTAAGCTGATAGTTTATAATCTGTCCTGTGCTTGAGAAATGGCATGTTTGGATTTGCATTTTGAAAGGTTATTCTGGATTAGAAAGAGTTAGATCAATTCTGATTCTATTACAATAGTTCAGGCAAAAGTTAATGAAGGCTTAAATTAAAAGGGTAGTAGTGCTCTTGGAGAGGAGGGCATAGATTTGAAAAATATTTAGTAGGTTGAATTTACAAGACCCAGTGCTAGTCCAGCTTAATAGGGCTCCACAGAGCGGGGAGGAGGGAGGAAGACTCACAAGTGTTTACCACCTAAAAAACTGGGTAGATGGTGGATCTGATCAGTAACAAGGAATTGGTGAAGAGTAGGTTGAGTTGCTTTGGGAAATTGAAATTTCAAACTTCAAAGCACAAAGCATCTCTGAGGTCAGCTCTGTGGGTGGGTAAGAAGAGGATGAATTTGGAAAGAGACCAGAAGGGAATTGGGCTGGCAGCTGGTGTAGGTAGAGTCTCGCAAGATGGCATTTGTCACCTTTGTGTGCTGTGAAGTCTGGTCGTCAGCCTCACAACCCAAGGAGCTCTTTCCTGTTCTCTTGGCTCAGAGTTCTGTAGCTAACTAGACTCATGTGGCCAACTGCAGAGAAGGCATTCATTCATGCAGTCAGTGATATTTACCCAGCTGTGCTTTCGACGAGAGTGAACAAGATACATAGTCCTTGCCTTCAAGTAGCTCATGATCTAATGGGAAAAATAGACAAACACCCAGCTGTAATATAGTGTGATATGACCCTATATCACATGGGTAGACATGCTTTTCCAGGGATTAGACTATGTTTACTCTGTAGGGATCAAGGAACCAGGAAGCTGAATTAGAAAGTCATGAGATAGTTTCTGGTGAGGATAGACTTAGAGTGAGGAGGACTGTTCATTCCACCGGGGCTTTAGAGAAAGCTTGCCTCTTGTAAACCGAATAGTTTGCCTTTCTCGTAATCAGAATAACTCACGTACTCCTTCCTTCCATGTCTGGTCCTCAGCTAGGATCTCTTGGAAGTGCTTAATACACACTGATAATTTCTTATAATCCAACTTTCCTGTCCATGAGCTCCATGCCAGTCATTGCATAGCTCATCTTTCCTTTAGACACAGCAGACTGTAGCTAACCTCACTTATTTATTTGCAGCTTTCTTTTGTTACATCCCAGCCTACACATTCACACACCACTTCTCAGGGTGTGTTATTTTTGCAGATGGCTCATCTCGCTCATGAATTAATTCTGCAGAGTTTTACTCTGAAAGAGTGATGTTAAGCTTTGGCAACATCTTACTGTGGTCTCCTTGTACTTACTAGAGGATACCCAAAATATATGTTAATGTTAGTATCGTTCTATTGGAAAAGAATAGGAAGAGGCGGTGAGTTTGGAAAGGTTGACCTAGAAAATTTCAACTTTGTATCAAAATTCATTAGTGTTGGTGGAAAGAGACATGAGATTGGGAAAAGAATTGTTTTATGCCTATGTGTGTGCAAATGTAGCAAATTTTTGTTTCATGTTTTAGAAAGATGGTTTTGCTTGGTTTCAGTTGGATAAAATTATCTTTGTTTCGCAGGGATCCTCTCTTAGAAATAGTTATTTAAGAAAATTTCCCCTGAGAAGCTTTCGTAACATCACATTCATTTTGTAGTAAACAGCACCATGGGCAGATTTCAGGATGTCTAAGGGTTTTGACCCTGTACAGGGTTTTAAAATTTAAAAGTGTTCCATAATCCTCTTAAACTCTATACTATCACTTTTACAGAGTGTATATCACACAGACTTCTTTGGCTTAGAACAGCTGTAATAGAGCTTCGTTATATACAGTGATATTCCAAAGGCTGATGAATAATGTAAATGACTAAAATATGACAATAACATGAAAAGTGAAAAAAAGTCTGCATTTTTATTGTTAGCAGCTGAAATAGCATATGTGGCTTACATCCAATTGACAAATGTTTTTAAGTAACTTGGAATTTGAATATTCTTTTTACATTTTTCTTTGTAAATAATTCATGCATTCTTGAATTTATAGTACCCTAATCCATAAGCTTGGGGGCTTTTTCATACGACGGAGGCTAGATGAAACACCAGATGGACGGAAAGATATTCTCTATAGAGCTTTGCTTAATGGGGTATGTATGATCTCTAATTATCCTTAAAGCCATTCTGTTAGTTATCAAAATGGAAGGAAAAAGATACTTGATTGAGCTGACATTTGTAAAAAGTTGCTGAGTGATTATTGCTTGGGTATGAATTTGATGACTTTTTTTTATCACCAAAATGTAGCATTGGAGGAGCTGTTTTGCTATTATTGGTGTGAATAAAATGTTTTGTCAGTAGTGAACTTATAGTTTTTTTGTTTTAGGATTTAGCTTTTCTAAGCTCATTCTAAGTTGGGTGGTCTTGAATTCGTGTGTTACTTTCTCTTTATATCCCAGCATATAGTTGAACTACTGCGACAGCAGCAATTCTTGGAGATTTTTCTGGAAGGCACACGCTCTAGGAGTGGAAAAACCTCCTGTGCTCGGGCAGGACTTCTGTCAGTTGTGGTAGATACCTTGTCTACCAATACCATCCCAGACATCTTGATAATACCTGTTGGAATCTCCTATGATCGGATTATCGAGGGTCACTACAATGGCGAACAACTGGTAAGGGAACTAACTGCCTTCACACCACAAGTTGTCCTCACTTTTTAAGACTTGCTTTTTGATTTAACTTTTAGAATTTAGATTTGCATTTAGCGTTAACTAAGAATATTTTTTTGATACTCCCTAATTTTAAAGCACTGTATAAAACATGGCTGTGCAGGCAAAGTGAATAGCTTTCCTATTCTATGTCAACTTGATTGGTAGCTCACATAAGCTGTTTTCCTGTGCTTGACTGAAATACTATCATGAGATATATCAGTGCAGACCTTGGTCATGGGATTGGGAAATGAGAGAACACTTGCTCCCGAGTTGCCGTTTCTACTGCGGGAGGTTATCAGTGATTTGTTTTCTGGCGTTTACTGCTTATGTGCAGATTTTAAGTTAGGTCCAAAGAACAGGTAAGATCATGTTGGCAAGCAACTACAAATTAATTTGAGAAGTGGTGGTAATTTTTTTTTTTTTTTTTGAGACAGTCTCACTCTGTTGCCTGGGCTAGAGCACTGTGGCGTCAGCTTAGTTCACAGCAACCTCAAACTCATGGGCTCAAGTGATCCTCCTGCCTCAGCCTCCTGAGTAGCTGGGACTGCAGGCATGCGCCACCATGCTCGGCTAATTTTTTCTATTTTTGGTAGAGATGGGGTCCTGCTCTTGCTCAGGCTGGTCTTGAACTCCTGAGGTCAAACGATCCGCCCGCCTCGGCCTCACAGAGTGCTAGGATTACAGATATGAGCCACCGTGCCCAGTCAAGTGGTAATTTTTTCAGAAAACTTTTTATACAAGTGTGATACCTACAAAAGAGTGCATGAAATCATAAGCATGCCTCTTAAATTATCACAAAGTGAACATACCCAAGTAACCAGCACCCAGATCAGGGAATAACATTACCAGACCCCTAGAAACCCCCTTTGGTCTCCCCTACAACTGTCTCCTCAAGGATAACCACTTATCTTGACTTTTTACAGAACAGATTAGTTTTGCCTGTTTTTGAACTTTATGTAAATTGAATAATATAGCATGTGGTCTTTTTGCATCTGGGTTCCTTTGTTCAAGCAATGGTTTGGGAGATTCATCCATGTTGTTACATGTAGTTACATTATAGTTGGTTCAATCTCATGGCTGTGTAGTATTCTAGTGTATGAATATACCACAATTTATTCTACTGTTGAAACAAAGTTTGACTATGGTCATTCTTGTACATTTTTCTTGATGACCATGTATATTCATTTTGTTGGGTACGTACCTAGGAGTGGAACTGATGGGTCATAAAGAAAATGTATGTTCAGCTTTAGTAGATACTGCCAGACAATTTATTAAAATGGTTTTACCAACCTACCACTCCTATCAGCAGTCTGAGAGTTCCAGAGGAATTTAGTTTTGTTCTTATTTAGGGTGGAAGTCTTGGACAAGGAACTTGTTTCAAGTTTATGCCTCCAAACATGTCAGAAGGTCAAAGACACTTGATATCCAGAGGCTTTGGAATTAAGTGTTGGATTCTTATCTGTATGGCACTCTTCTCCTTGTGCTGTGAGTCTGTCCTCTACATGTACCCTACTCGTCCTGTGTCTCAGAGGTCATACCTGAGTCCTTGTGTCTGGTAGGCTTGTCATTGTGCCTGGTGTATAATAAACAGTAAGTGCTTACCAAATGAATAATCAGCTCAAAGGCCACCGGGAGGCAGGATTTGGCATCCAGTTGCCCAATATTTGGTGTTTAGACTCTGGTGATCAGCAGACCTCAGTAAGTGGCCCCTTTGGTGTCTTATTTTTATCTGAGAACCACAGAACCATTTTTCAGGCTGTTGTGCCCTTTTATCCTTCACTTGTTTGCAGTTGTGTTTTTGTGAATTATATGAATATTGTACTAAATGAAACAGTGTTATGTTTTGTTTTTCACTGACTGAATAACCTCTCCCAATGATATGATTATATCTTTTAACATCTTTGAATACTAAACATTTTTTGGCAGGTCTCAGTTGGTGAATACTTGCTTTCCTTCTTCATTCAATGTTGTCTGTTTCAAGATGAACCTCCAGTTTCCATTAAAAAAAGTTATTCTTTGGGTACCAGAACGTTGGTGTTTGCGTTAGCTGTGTTTCTTACCATGTTGTTCTCACTATTGTAATTTAGGGCAAGCCTAAGAAGAATGAGAGCCTCTGGAGTGTAGCAAGAGGCGTTATTAGAATGTTACGGAAAAACTATGGGTGTGTCAGAGTGGATTTTGCGCAGCCATTTTCCTTAAAGGTGAGTGTGCAATAAGGCACTGACCCGGAGCCAGAAGGGTTGGGCTCTAGAGCTGGCTCTCGTGGCCGCTCTCTGTGTGGGGCCACAGTTTCCTCTCCTATAAAATGAGGACTATGACAAGAGTAGTGTTTCCTAAATTTTTTCTACCAAATTTGCCCATTGACAAAGCAGAATGAGTATCTATTTTTGGGAGATATCAGGCTCAATATTTATTGCTTTTTTTTTTTTTTTTTTTAATTCATGAAAATCTTACATGGTGCTTTATAATATATATCGGTATTTCATATTTTGCTTTCAAATTGCCGATGGGGCAATTTTTCAAAACATCTCCCCTAAAAACTGGGTAAAATTGACAGTTAGGATGATGCTGTGTCTTTTTGAGTGGAATCCAGCACCCACACGTGCCAAGGGACAGCGCCATCTTCATCGAAAGTCTGGGACTGGCAGGTCCTTGAGTTTTTTGCTGTTTCAAATTCTTCAGATTTTCAAATTAGTCAAGGAGAAAGAGAAGGCTGGGTGAGGAAGTAGGGAACCCAGGGATAGGGACCAGAGGTCCTGCCTCTTCTTATGTTTCACTGCTTGGCTTAACTTTAAAAGATTCTAACTGCTGTGCTAGATGCTCTCTGGCTTTCGGCTTTTAGGAACCTCGTCATTTCTTACCACTTTTCTTTCTTTTTCTTTGTTTGTAAACTACTGCACAGCTTCTCTATCTTGCTATGATTTGCTTTTGGATTGAGGTTCTTGTGAATATTATGGGACCTTTGGGTTGCCAGATTTCTTTAAAAAGTATGATTGTGTCAGTTACCACTATTAGTGTTGGGAATGTCAAATAACTTCATGAAGACGTGAGAAAAGTTAAAATTTTTCCCTTAATTTTTAAATGATTTTAAGCATCGATTTTGTTCTTTGTGTCTTTCGTTCTTAAATTTCGTGCTTAACAGCATTCTATGAACTATTCTGAACTTCTGAAGATAGTTTAGGATGCTGGAAATATTCCCCGTGCTCCATGGGTGGGGCGGGGGGAGGCCCATTTTGTAAACACCTCCCTCTTAACTTTTGGAAGATCAAATTATATGTTGATGTGAAAGTGAGAGTAAATGATCGTGTTGTTTCTCCCCCACCCACCCAGGAATATTTAGAAAGCCAAAGTCAGAAACCTGTGTCCGCTCCACTTTCTCTGGAGCAAGCGTTGTTACCAGCTATACTTCCTTCAAGGTAAGATTTGTGGAAATTTTTTATACTAACTAACTAAACTGTCAAAAATCTGGTATTTCTTACAATTGCATAGAAAAGTAGGTTAACTTTATTGAGAATGTCTAGCTTCCTGTTTTCATTTCCTCACTCCAGTAACTTTTCTCTTGGTCTGATAAAGGATATTGAAATGGCATGTTTTCATATTAGTTTGGAGGTTTTTGATTATTTGCATATAAAATCTTTGATTTTGTGAATCACATAGGAGTTCTTATTTGATTTGTGCTTTATTTGAATGTTTGAGCTGAATCTTGTTTTGGAAGTAGATTAGATTATGCATATTGTACATAAGTGAATGTATAAAAAAGTTTTGTTATTTGAATTTTGTAGAATTCAAATTGAATTGTGACTTAGAGAAATTGAATATGAAGCCCTTTTTTTAGTATGTGGAAGCGTTGAATTTTCAGAAATGTTTTAAAATGAGGCATCTTGCTTCATGTATTCTTTTTGCCAGTGGGTTTTGGAAGTGATATGCCAACAGATTATTTAGTCATAACTAAATAACATGTTTTGGCCAAGGGACCAAGGGAGTGTATTAAATATAAAGTACATTATAGAGGGAAGAAAACCCCAGAGAAATACTCTATTTGTGGTTTAAATTTCAAATAGGTAGTAATTTCAAGTATCTAATTCATTTATAGATTAGTCCCACATAGTTTACCTTGTAAAAGAGTGGGGTTGTAGGTTGATTTTCAAAAAACTTTTCAGACCTAGTGATGCTGCTGAAGAAGGTAGAGACACGTCCATTAATGAGTCCAGAAATGCAACAAGTGAATCCCTGCGAAGAAGGTTGATTGCAAACCTGGCCGAGCATATTCTATTCAGTAAGTAAAATGCCAAACCCTTTAATTCCACAGTGTAGATTCAGCACGGTGCGGGGCAAACCATGCAGGTTTTAGAATCTGCTGAGGTTAGTTTCCACTTCTGGTTCTAATTCACAGGTGGCTGTGGGTAAGTTATTAGAAAGGAAGTAACACTGTGGGGATTTGAGGTAACATGAGTAAAACATCTCACGCAGTGTCCGGTAATTAGTAGGTGTTCACGTGGTAGTTCTTGTGCTTTTTAAAAAATAGTATTGTTAAAATGATTTGTTGCCTCTTTTGCTTATGAATGTGTGTGTTTTTTTCTTAAAACTAATTTGTGATATGACGTCTAGGTTTATAGTTGCACGTCCCTTTCTCCTTGGGCTCCATGAGTTTTTTTAATTCGGCAAATGTTGTGTGGCCATTATGTATAAAGCTGTTTTGACTGTGGGGAATAAAAATGGAATAATTAATGTTTCTGTATTCAAGGAGCTTATGCTCTTCTCAGTGGGATAGTTGTTCACAAATAATTCAAGTGGGAGTGAACCCAGAGCAGAATGTGAGTTGACTACAGAACTGGCCTTCCTTAAGTTACAGGTTGCAGAGTTGTGTTCTTTTGCAGAGGCTGCTTTAAATTCCTGAGGCATCACCGTGGTCCCTTGGTGCTCAGCCCTGTTGGGATTTCCTTGTCCCTGTTCTCAGGGCCGGAACCCTGGTCAGATTCTCAGCACTTTCTGCCGATGCTGTGGGGGAGGATTTCTCTCCCCGTCTCGCTCCTTCCACTCTGGCCACTACCATTCCTACTTGACTTTGGGCCAGAGGATTCTTTTTTAAGCACATTTGATTGTGTCTCTCGCTTGCTTCAACTCTGGATAGAAAATATAATACATTCTTATTGTTGAAAATTTGGAAAATAAAGATAACATAGATAGCAAAAACCCATGACCCAAATAACCAGTGGTGTTGCTGAGTAGGCTCTAAAAAATATTTTTTACAGTTTTGTGTTGTGCTGTTTTCTACTTATAACCCAAACATTTATTCATGTTTTTAAAAACTCTCTATAAATATCCTTTTAAATGGCTATATGTACTGAGTACTTTTTTTGTAAACACTGGAGACAACTTCAGTTGTGAATTATGAAGTATTCATGAGTTCATTATCATCTCAGAAAACTCAGAAATGTTATCTTTATTTCAGATCATTCCGTGAATATTCTTAGATTTGATTTCTATAATTTTCTGCAAATTCAAAGTGTTAGGTTATGCATGACGTCATTTGCAAATGTACTTCTGTGCCCTTCCTCCCCACCTCTGGCCAGACCGGAAGAGGAAATGCGAGTATATTGAGCATCCATTACCGTGGGCCTTGTGTCAGGCCAATCATTAGGCTGTGAGCTCACACAGCCTCGTGAGCTCGGTAGTATTTTTATTTTACCAATGAGGAAACTGAGGCTCAGGAATTTAAGTAATTTCCCCAAGTCATGAAATTAGTAAAGAAGTTAGGACTTGAGCCCAGATTTTTCTGACTTCAAACCGATTCCCCGCCACCCCCTTCCCCACCCACTGCCCGACTCCGCCTTCTTTTTAACGTGGTAAATCTTTAAGAAGAGTGAGGTAGAGCAGACTGCAGCCAGGAAGAAGTCAAGGAATATGAAACTGGGATATCCTGTGGACCGAAAACAGGCGTGTGTTTTGGGTCTTAGTATTTTAATAAAGGTGTCTTTTGTGTGTTCATTAACTCAATTCCATTGGCTGGGATTGAAGATGAACCTGTCTTAGCTTGTTATATGATTAATAGTGATTTCTAATGAGGTTCTGTTGTACCAGTGCAGAGAACATTGTGTAATGTTATTTTTGGTAAATCATACCCATGGGAATGTGGTAGAGGACTTTTATAGTTTTAAATATTCTTATTTAAAATTTAGGTACTTTTAAAAAGTTTCAGCTGTATTGAAAAAAAGTGCAACTAAGGTTTTGTGTTTGCCTTCCAGCTGCTAGCAAGTCCTGTGCCATTATGTCAACGCACATTGTGGCCTGCCTGCTCCTCTACAGACACAGGCAGGTATGTCTGCAGTGTCGCCTGCTTCCCCTAAATAGGAAGCAGGGGAATGTTTGGTCCGCTGTTTAAATACTCACTCAGGGGTAGATTTGGCCCACTCCTGGCTGTTACAATGAGGTAAACAGTCAAATAAGCTGAGGACCCTGTCCAAAGGAGCTTATCAACCTGATGGGGGAAAAATCTACATGAAAACCAACCAGACCCCTCGGACTGCTTAATATATGTAGTAATAAGACTTTCTTTGATTAATATTATTAATGTAAATAAGGTATATTTCATTGGCATGCAGTATGTATGCTGACAGTGAACACTTTCCGAGGGAATTGACTTGTATTTTGGAACCCAGTCTCTACCCTCTCACTATATGCTTATCTAAGCTCTGTGATGGGAGTGACCATGTCTGTCTTGTTCACGGTTGTGTTCTCAGACCAGACATGGTGCCAACATACAGGCACCAAACAAATATTAATATGTGTCAGGTAAATATTTAAAATGAAGGAAATTCTTGCTGAAGAAGAAGCACTTCTTACTTTCAGGTGGCTTTCCTTTCCCTTTGTGATCTTGCATGCTCATATCACGTGTCCCGGTTTGAGTGTTCTCTGGCATGTGGAATACCTTGACATTCCCGGGGGACCAGCCTTTGAAGCCGCTGTCTGGCTTGCTCTGCATTGCTGCTCTGGCTCTGCATCTGTGTGTGCCGACAATGAGCTGCAGGAAAGCCAAAGCAAGGAGAAAATCTTGGAATACTGGCCTCTTGCCCTTTTGGAAAGGAGGTTTTCTGCTATGATGAGACCATTTCTGTCTCTTTTTTTAGGGAATTGATTTCTCCACATTGGTGGAAGACTTCTTTGTGATGAAGGAGGAAGTCCTGGCTCGTGATTTTGACCTGGGCTTCTCAGGCAATTCAGAAGATGTAGTCATGCACGCCATACAGCTGCTGGGGAATTGCGTCACCATCACCCACACTAGCAGGAACGATGAGTTTTTTATTACTCCCAGCACAACCGTCCCATCGGTCTTTGAACTCAACTTCTACAGCAATGGGGTCCTCCACGTCTTTATCCTGGAGGCCATCATAGGTATGTCAGGGCCTGAAATATTTTCATGGAAAGTAAACAGGCCTAGAACACATAGCGGTACCTAATGTGGATGATAGCCCCTTGGTTGAGGGAATGCATGGCTATGTTTTTAGTTTTCAAACGAAAATGTAATCTGCTATTATATCACTATTTATAACTACAATGAGTAGTTCCTGCATTATCGTCTACGTTGTATTACACTTATTACTAAGGAGAGGTGAGGTGCCTTGCTAGCCAGAAGCTGACAATTTAATGAGACGACATGTACACACAGCAGTAAAGTGAGGGGAGGGCCTCATTTGTGAGTAGAGAAAACAGCGAGGAAGGGGAACAGGGCACTGACGCCTTTGGGGAAGGCTTTTCATGGAGTCGGGGTTGCATGGAATCCTAAAAATCAAAACTTGTGGGATTTACTTCAATTTCTTCAGCAAATACAGGCTATTGTTTCTGATACATTAACAATCTCTTAAGGTAATCCAAGTTATCCAAGCTGGTGAAGTTTTTCTTGGAGACTCAGAGCTGGCGACTTCATCGTTGCTTTCCTTTCTCAGCCTGCAGCCTTTATGCAGTTCTGAACACGAGGGGCTCGGGGGGCCCGGCCGGCAACCCCCCCGGCTTGATCAGCCAGGAGCAGCTGGTGCGGAAGGCGGCCAGCCTGTGCTACCTGCTCTCCAACGAGGGCACCATCTCGCTGGTGAGTGGAGACTCTTCCGCGTTGCCTGTTCTCTTTCTCTTGCGCATTTTCCTGAAAACATAAACCACCTGTGTCTTTCTCTTAGAGAATTTTTGGCCTATCATTGATGCTTCATATCCCCCTCCTGGGTTTCAAGGACCACCAAACCAATATGTTGTTTGCCATCTCGGTTTGCTCCCTGTCTTGCTGCTCTGGCAAATCCTTCGTGTAGCTACGGGACATGATGGGACAGACCGCTCAGTGTTCTCAGACAGTCAGATCCAAAGCTGCTCAGCACTTACCGCAAGTATAAGGTGCTGGGTCAGTGGTTCATAAATAATTAACGCACCCACCCGTGGATGAAGGAACCACAGATGATAAGAGTCAGAAACAGCCTTAAAAATCATCTGCTCAACCCTCTCAATTTACAAAGGAGAAAATTAAGGCCCAGCAGTACTAATGAGCATTTATGTTATATCTAAGCACTTTTAGACATTATAGTGAGGCATAGGTATTAAGCAATAAAGGGATTTCCCCCCTTGAAATCGTAAACAAATAGAATTCATATTTTATTTGAATTATGATATTCTCTTTTATGCGGCTGTGTCTTGAGACATTTATGAGTACATGTATTCTGAGTACAGCCCTCGTGCATGTCATTCTTTGGGGTATTCTCAGTGGTGCTATTGGGGAATCTGTTTTACATGAACTTTGGGTGGCAGGAGGGGAGCGGTGGGGGCAGATAAGGCTCCTAAGATTGACCTTGTCCTTTCCCTGGGTCTTTCTTGAGTTATTCCTATGTCGTGTCTCCTCATTCACCACTTTGTGTACCATTTTTATTATAAGATAACTTTTGCAGAGAAATTGTCTTAGGAAGAAAAAGCAGCAGGGGTGGGGGCGTGGCAAGCAGCCCTTCTGAGGGCTTGCTCCCCTGGGCTGAGAATTGAGCTCAGCAGCGCCCTTTGCTGGTGGTGCCACCTTGGGTGCTCTGGCAGTCAGGGGAAAGAGGCCTCTTCTTGGACTTTGTCCATGATCTTGCGTTTATCAGGGGGTGGGCGTCAGAGATCAAAGGAGCAATAGCCGTTTGATCAGGTGCCCGGTAGCGGGAGGTAGGTGAAAGAATGGTAGTCTGGCAGCTACCTTGTATAGCGTTCTTTGTGTTTTAGAAAAAGAAGTATAAGACAGCGACGTTGACAATTGAATGACTTTTCTTTTCAGCCCTGCCAGACATTTTACCAAGTTTGCCATGAAACAGTGGGAAAGTTTATCCAGTATGGCATTCTGACAGTGGCAGAGGTAAGAGGAAGAGCCTTCCTGTATTTGCCTTTATTTAGTTACTTGTTCTTTATTTCCTTATCTTTTCTGCCAGTTATTTAAGCCAATGATTGCATTTGCTATACAGTCATGTTCAGATGAAGAGGCAAATAAGAAAGGGAAGAATAAATGTGTTTTGGGATTGTTTACTATTTTGGCTCCTTTTATCTAAGTGGCTTTGTCTAAAACACACCTTCAGTTGATTCCGTGACGTCCAGAAGTTTGATTCTAAGATGTGATGTTGTATGTATCAGTGTGCTTATGGCTTGCACATCTGAATTTTTCTTTTTTGCGATTTTGTTTTAATTTTGGTAGATTTAGTGTGAAGGGTATGGCTTGGGAAAGCAGATATCCATTTAGAAGGGGTGAGGGTGTTTTTATTTGATCTGTGTGGTCGCTCTCTGCTCCCATCCACCCTTTCTTTTCTCCTCTGCTGCCTCCTGAGCGAATCGAGTTTGGAAAGGGAAGGGAACTGACGTGATGAATGGCTGAACAAAGAGTCGGGAAGGGGCTTGGAAGAGGACTGTTCCGTCTGGGCGCCGGCTGGGCGGTTGTTCGTGTGCTGTGCGTACTTACTCACCGTTGGTTGTCTCCTTGGCCTAGCAAGATGACCAGGAAGATATCAGTCCGGGTCTCGCTGAGCAGCAGTGGGATAAGAAGCTTCCTGAACCTTTATCTTGGAGAAGTGACGAGGAAGATGAAGACAGTGATTTTGGTGAGGAGCAGCGAGATTGCTACCTGAAGGTACTTTGGTGAAGGATTCTGGTGGTTGCTATGGTGATATGTTAAGGGTTAGGTTGCTGCTAGATAAACTGGGACTCTGGTGACTTACTTGCCTCTGAAGCACCCTCTCACTAGCTCTGGTACCTTCTACACAGTAAAGATACTCAAACTGTTCGAGTTGAATTAATATGTTAAGTTGTTTAGTTTGGGTATTGGTAAGTGGCAAAGGAAACAAGAATGTGAAGAGTCAGGAAGACCGACGTGATAGGTCTTCTTTTGCTACCCTCAGGACGTACACAGGCACACACCTGTTTGCCCACACGGGCACCCGCTCCTCATGAGCTAGTATTTTTGTTCAGTCATCACCAAAGCAAGGCGGAACGTGGCAGGTGTGGTAGGAAAGGTCATTCTGAGCCGTCACTGGCCTGGTTTTTGTTTTTGAGAGTCACTCTCGCATCCCTCCCCAAATGTCATGCGTTCAGCTCTTTGCCTTCAGTTCAGACAAATCCTATTAAAGGAGAAAATTTGGATTCTTAAAAGATTATTCCTGATTTAGAAAAATCAATTTTGTCTAATTTATACTTTTAGAAATCAGTAATATTGACCTATCTTTTCTGAATACCCTAAGTGGATTATTCTCTTTGCAGTGGGATAGTACTCTTAGCACGCACACACACACACACAGTTAGTTAAGAGGTGTAGCTTCTGAAAATTCCAAATGATGTTTAAAAATCATCTCTTTTTTGATATTAGTTTCAAGATTGGGCAGTGATCTTGCTTTCATACTCTGGAGGGGCTTAACTAAACCTGTGTGTTTTCGGTAGACACAGCGAGAGCCTCCCTTGCCACGAAGCACTGTTTGCTGTGGCCACCACTCCCCACGGGGCTGAGTGTGGGTGAAGGCCATGTCGGGGAGGCAGGAAGTGGGGGCCAAGGAAGGACTGAGGTGATCTTGGTGGTCTCGCCTTATGGTGTTTTTGGCACTTGAATAACTGTTGAACTCTGGCTTCAGACCCTGGAGGGTCCAGCCTCAGGACCAGCCATTTTCAGTGATGACAATATGTCATAATTATGGTGTTCAATTATGAAAGTTTCTCCTAGGGGGCTGTTCAATGGACACAAGCCTCAACTACTGTAGAAGTGAATGCTTACAGTAAAGAATGCATTTCAAAACCAGCAGTTGCTTCCAGCAGAGATTCTCTGCCCTGAGGAGCAGTGGGCTGCTTTCAGGTCACGTTAGTGTGAGTGGTCGTCTTCTTCAGTTCCTGGTTCTTCAGAGAAAGTTCTCTGTGTGCTTGCTTTGTGTCTCTTGTCTCTTCCCCATGGCTTCCTCTCTTGTACTCTCAGGTGAGCCAATCCAAGGAGCACCAGCAGTTCATCACCTTCTTACAGAGACTCCTCGGGCCTTTGCTGGAGGCCTATAGCTCTGCCGCCATCTTCATTCACAACTTCAGCGGTCCTATTCCAGAGCCTGAGTACCTGCAAAAGTTGCACAAGTACCTGATAACCAGAACCGAAAGAAATGTTGCAGTATATGGTATGTTAAGTTGCTATTTGGCCTTCTTTTAAAAACTATGTTTTTTTTTTTTGGATTAAGAAGTCTGCTAATTGTAGAAAATTGGAAAAATGCAAATTTATCCTGACCTCTATAGAGTACTACTATTACCTGCTTTGGTATGTTATATACATTGACTGTTACAATTGTATGTTCCTATGTCTGGCTCTTTTCACTTAACATTTGTGAGATTCATCCATGTTGCATGTAGTGCTTCTTGTGTAGTGTTCCATTGTATAACTATTTACTACATTTTGTTTATTCATTCTGCTGTTAGTGGATATTTGGGTTGTTCGCAGTTCGGTCTCTGGGTATATTCAGCTTTAGTCAACACTGCCAAGCAGTTTCTGAGTGGTCGTGCCAACTTGCACACCCACCAACAGTGTGTTTCGGTTGCTCCACACCCTGGCCAGCGCTTGGTATTATTTGCTATGGCATCTTTTTATAAGAGATGTGATTGGGCTGGGAGTAGCGTTTTACACAGTTATGGTTTGGAACTGAAACTGCTTTGAATCAGTGTTTAGAGCCAGAGGGAACTAGAGATAATCTGATCCAATCACCTCACCTCATAGCTAAGGAAACTATCCAAGGTCACGCAGCTAGTTAATGGGTGAACCTGGGTTTAGAATGCTTGTTCTGTGTTTTGTGGTGCTGTAGATGACGTGTGGCACCTGTGGCAAGCTTTTTCTGGTTCCAGGGATGTAGGAATCGTCTGTGCATCACTGTGTAGTTTAAAGGAATATTTCACACCGTCCTGTTTGATTCTCAAAGAAATCTGCAAAATGTGTGTTTTAGGTATTTCCCCTTCCTTCTCTCTTTCCTTCCCTTCCTCCCTTCTTCCCTCCTTCTTTATTTCTCTCCTTCCCCATCCCCTTTATTCCCCCTTAACAGAGGACACAGTAGGGTTAGCTCAAATCATTCGAGACCTCGCAGATTGCAGGTGGCAGAAATGGAGCCTGCCCGAGTCTGCTGACTCGCCCAAGCCCTCTTTCTAGCTCCTGTACTTTCTTACTGTGGATGCTGGGGTTTGCATGTTTTGCTGGGCATGAACATTTGACAAGCTTTTATTCTTCCTCTGCAGCTGAGAGTGCCACGTACTGCCTTGTGAAGAATGCTGTGAAAATGTTTAAGGATATTGGAGTAAGTGTCTGCCATTTATGACATAAAAGCTTGGGTCAACGTCTGTTCTCTTTAGATCTAGACTACCTTTGTGGTGGAGTGGACCCTAGAGAAGGAGTTTCTGAGAGTGGGGGTGGGAGTGGACAGGGATATGTTGAAGGTGAAGCCCATCAGTAGATTTATTTGAATGTTCCAGAATTTTGCTGGTTTCACATTCATTCCCAAACTGCTTTTGTCTAACAGGCATCAGCATGTTTTAAAATACTACAGGTTGAGTATCCCTTTTACAAAATGTCAGGACCAGAACTATTTTGGATTTCAAGATTTTTCCAGATTTTTGGAATATTTGCATTATACGTACTGGTTGAGTATTCCTAATCTTGAAAATTTGAAATCCAAAAACCGAAATCCTCTAATGAACATTTTCCTTTGAGTTTTGAGCTTCATGTCAGCACTCAAAAAAGTTTTATATTTTGGGAGCATTTTAGATTTTGGATTTTTGGATTAGGGATGCTCATCTTATACCATAGTCTTGGCTGTTAATGATTACACATGATTTTCAGTTATTTTCTTGTATTTTTACCAGAAGTGTCCTCAAGTGTCCTTTACCTTCACATGTCATGTGGAACTTGAGTTCCATGGAGATACTAGTGGCCTTTTGTAAGACACTATCCGTGACTTTATTCTAACACAAGTTTTAAAGTATAGTGCACTGGTTGGACTTCATCCCCCAAAACACCACGCTCACACCCATAATCAGCCACCCACACGCACCCACGTGAGCATTTGCTTAAAGCCAGGATATGGCTCTCGGTGCCTTTACTGCCTTTTGGGGTCTAGGACACAGGTCAGGATTGACAGAAATGTGTTTTTTTTTTTTTTTGCCTTTAATTTAACCTAAATTTTCTCTTCAGGTTTTCAAAGAGACCAAACAAAAGAGAGTGTCCGTTTTAGAACTAAGCAGCACTTTCCTACCTCAAGGCAACCGGCAAAAACTCCTAGAATATATTCTGAGTTTTGTGGTGCTGTAGGTGACGTGTGGCACCTGTGGCAAGCGAAGGGCATGAGATGAGTCCCCCGTGGGCTCCAGGCTCTGGCTCGAGAGTGGAAGGTGCCGTCGCGTGGTCAGGCCTGCCCTGTCCTGAGGTGATCTCCTGGAAGACAAGTGCCTTCTCCCCTCCATGGAGCTGTGATCTTCCCGACTCTGAGACGACACAGCAGCCTACCGATGACACTTGGGGGGCCCTCAGCCTCTCTTTGCAACTCATAATCAGTAGCTTACAAGATGAATCTCAATAAATTATTTTGCAGTTTATTAAAGATTTACATTTTATGTACAACTTTTAAGGACTAATTACTGTGACAGACACAGAAATGTAGTTGTATTCTAGAACTGAATCTTGTATGCTATACTTAATGCTGTCAGGTAATTCAATGGTATATTTTCCGATTCATGGTTAATCCTTCCTTTAAACATAATCGAGTCATCCGTTCTCTCTTTTTCAGTTTTATCTTTGTCAATAGTAGCTAAATTTTAAATGGGAGCACCTTTCACTCCAAAGTTCTTGACAAATGAATGGGCTGATATACATCACACCCAGGTATCACTGTGCTGTCCTTTGTAGTCGGATTTAGAAAGTGTTTTTAAGAGCTACATGAAAGCAGACAATAGTGGTTTAGGTCAGAAATTGAGATATTGTGATCAAACAGCTAACATCAGGAAGTTAATTTGGCTGGCAAAATTCAAGGTAGACTGCCAAGAATACTTGGCATTGAAAACTTATGCTCATATTAAAAAAGTGCCATTGCGTTTTAAATGACCAGCAAGTATTTAGAAACTCCTCCTATTTTATGTCTAGATCCCATCTTACCCCTCAGGTGGAACCTGCTTCTCACAGTTAGAACTATTTTTTGGAAATCCTCAAAACAATTAGCAACTGTCCTCACTTGATTAGCTTGGCCTGGTAGACTCACCTGGTGCTCTGGCTGCAGACTGCTGGCCCAGGGCTTTCATGCACTGCACACAGGTTGCACACCAGACCCCTTGTCTGGGTGACTGGTACCCACTGGAGTTGTGCTGCGTACAGCCTGTGCAATGCACATGATGGCCCTACCGACTGGTAAGTGGTCAGAGGCATTTATGGATTTTAGCTTTGAGGAAAAAAACCACAGTTCTTTAAAAATTTTTATGGGTTATATACCTAAACCCTGATGCCACATAGTGGCAAATAATTATGAAGAATTGTCTGTTCATAAGGGGTAGGTGCCTTTATGTGAGCAGGGAGCATAATTGTTAGTTAATTGTAATTACGGTGATTTCTTAAAGATCATGTAGTTAAAATATTTTCTAACAATTTACTGCCCCTTATATCCATGATATTGTGGAATCAGGAATTTTTCCAGATGAGTATTGCGTAGATTTTTTGAATTTAGTATAAAAGTACTGAGAATTAAGTTTGTACTTTCATAGACTTGGATGTTAAACACTAATAGTGTCTCGTGAATAATACATGTGTTTTGGGAGAGGGAGGGATACTGATTGGTATTTCATGTTGTATGAAATATCTTGTTTGAAACTCATAGCAATAATGCTATGCTCACTCTTCTCAAATTCTGCATTTAAAATATATTTTTTCTTTGTCTTTATAGGAACTCACGTACCATTAAGTCATCGTCAGTTGTAGGGGCGCTGATGTGGAATGAGATATCACTTTTTAGCATTCCATTTTACTAACTAGGGTAGAAGAGCACTTCTTGGCATTTGGGAGGTACCCAGGGAGTCTTGTTTATTCCCTCGGTGTTCCTTATTGGGGGAATCAAACATTTCACTAATCTTGTTTTTTCATCCTCTGAATTGTAGTTTAAGGATTACTCAAAGTCTCAGTTAGCTGGAAAGTCAAGGTTGGCACTGACTTCCCAGTGGACACTGCTGCCCTGCCTGCCACTCCTGCAAAGAGCCGCTGCTTTGCCGGCCTGGGCAGAGACACTGTAGCTTCTCTTGCTTTATTTTCCATCTTGGTTGGTTTGTTTTCCAGAAATTCAGTCAGATGCTTTGGGGAATGCAATGTATGATTCGCTAGCTCTCTCGCCACTTAACTCACTGTGAGTATAAATATGCATGCTTTTTGTAATTAACTGGTGCTTTGAAAATCTCTTTTAAGGAAGAAAAATCTCAACCAAAGTTACGCTCATCCAGACAAGCTGACCTTTGAGTTAATTTCAGCACAACTCATTCTTCAGTGCCTCATGACTGAAAAAAAAAAAGCATCATCACAATCAGGCTTCCAGATAGCGCTATTTTGCTAAAAGACATATTCTCATTGTTTTTCAATAGCAATGGCTTCCATTAAGATGAAAGAAACTAGGTGCTTGTAAATAATCTATTACAGTTTACTCGATTGCATTTCTATGAAATGAAATGCATGCCCTCCAGGGGAAGACTGTGAGTCACATTAAAAAAAAAACCAATAATAAGCAATATAAAACTGCACTTTGTTTTTTTAAAATAATCTGCTAAGTAATTCAGAAGGGAGGAAAGAATTTTTTGCTCCTTTAAAGTTTCAAGAAAAATAAAGGCAAAAGCTAGTGTGACGTGTATAGAGCTGAGAAAGCATTGAGTCTTCCTTTTCAGATCGATTAAGTCTCACGAAGTCATGAGGGTAAGTGGAGAAAATATTTCCGGGATTTGCAATGAATGTAAGCTCAGATTCTGGAATTTCCGGTAACCCGGGGGGGGGGGGGGGAACCATTACCCATATTCCTCCATGTATTAGGAGTGCTCTGTGAGATAGATGCTCAGCGGTATGTTGCAGAAAAAGTGTTGCTGACAAATGAAGTTTGCACGTGGAAACTTAGAGCGCGCTGTAGTGTGGTAAGGGCTCAGCGTCTGGCAGGGAAAACCTGTTTAACTCGGCGTTGCCCATGCTATTTTGACCCCAGGACCTTTTCCCCCGCTGGGACACCTATGTATCTCTCACTAGTGTCCCAGGGAAAACATTTTGGGAAATACTGTTAGGTAGTTCTTCAAGGAGACAAAATAGTAAGGAACAGATGGCGGTGCATGCATTTTGTAGTATCAGATACTGCATTGAATAGATGTACGTTTCATCCCCGGAGAGAATAAGCGCAGAAAACTGTGATCTAGGTGGTCAGAGCTCTTTCCTCTGATGGAAAGCTCAGTTGTCAATGATCCTGGCCTCCTCACTGAAAGTAGCAGAATTAATACCAAGATTAATTGGGGTAAATAGGGTCTTTATTCAAATCTAGAAGGAAATATTGCACAATGGTGTGCAAATTTTTATCCATAGATAGCACCAGTGTTTAGAAATGATAGGACCTATCACTGAGGTTTATAATAAGACTTACTATGGGATGTTAAATCTGTTTTTTTAAATACCCTTTTTTAGGAATCTAAGACTTGCCATCTGGCATTTTAGTTTAATACAAACTAATGATTGCATTTGAAAGAGACTCTTGAACTCATTTCTAAACATCTAAAGCTCTGAGATGTCTTGATGGGAAGTGTTAAACTATTTGCCTGTGGTACAAAGAAATGTTAAGATTGTTGTAAAAAGAATTACTATAAAGTACTGTAAAATCACACTGTAATTTTGTGGCCGAAACTTACTTGGAAATGTTGATTGATTTTTATGCCTGTTAATGTATTGCAAGAAGCACAGAAATGTAGTTTCGTTTTAATAAACCAAAAAATGAACATATTCTTGTTGTCTTGGATTTGTGGTTAAGTTTTCCTACATAATTCTTTATATAAACAATTATTCATGTTTGATTTTACATAGAACCTTATTTAAATGGTTAAAGATATAATCTTTCATAAATTTATGAACCTACAGTTCATCATTTTATTACTGACCCACATCTCTTCAAATTTGATCAAGCATTTTAAGATGTGGATCTCCATCCTAGCAATTGCTTTTATTTAGTGAATATTCACACCACAGAGATATTCTTTGGTTTCTGTAAACATTCCTTTACGCTTGGTACTTTGTCATATATATGTATGTATGTGTATATATATATATTTGTTTTGAGACAGGGGTCTCTGTTGCCTAGGCTAAAGTGCAGTGGCCTCATTACAACTCACAGCAACCTCAAATTCCTGGGCTCAAGTGATCCTCCTGCCTCAGCCTCCCCAGTAGCTGGGACTACAGGCTTGAGACACCACATCCGGCTAATTTTTTCTGTTTTTTGTAGAGACCAGGTCTCGCTCTTGCTTAGGCTCGTCTTGAACTCCTGGCCTCAAGTGATCCTCCTACCTTGTCCTCTCAGTGTGCTAGGATTACAGGCATGAGCCACTGTGCCTGGCCTTATTTTATATATTTAAGTTAATAAAAAGTATTCACTGAAGTGTTAGGTTTTCTCTAGGAGTTTATCATAAATGCTCAAACAATATCAGTTTACTTTTTTGACAAATAAGTGTTAGTATTTTATCAGAGCACAGGTATATTTTGTGTATCCTTTGCAAACCTCAAAGACAGCCCGACCTCAGGAGTGTGCCCCCTGAAATGGTGGTGAACGTGTGCCTGCTGATGACATCATGCCCTTTGGCTGCTTGACGTGGCTGCGAAAGGAACTGGTACCCACGACCATCCCATCGCTGTCCCGCCAGCCCCTCCACCTGAACTTTCTACTTGAATCTTTCTGATCTCCTCTGTTGCTGTGATGATGCCCTCGCTCTTTGGCACATTCATTTTTTCCCCTTTGCATTAGCAGCTCTCTTCCTGCAGCCAAATGTTACCTTCGCTTTCTTGTAGCTGAATTCTAACTTTTATAGCCACTCAGTAAGTGCACAGTAATTTTGAAGCCTAATCTCTTGATGTTTAGTTTACTCACTAATTTTAGTCCTGTTCATTCCCTCTTTTAACCCCTTGCTGCCTTCTACACAGCTAGCTAGTAAAATTCTCACACACCTCCTTGACAAATGAAAGGCATTTTCCTAAGCCCTCCGCAGCATCTGCGGTGTCAGCACCGCTGCCTGGCTTCTCTCCTGGAGACCCTGCTTGCTCCGTCAGTTTCCTGTCCATTTCCACGACTCCATTCTTCAGCTCTCCCTTGTTTCCTGTCTTTGACCAGACAGTTCCGGTGGTGTTTCCAGTTCCTATGATTTTTTTTTAAAAGAAAATTTACAATTTTATCTGAGATTTGTATTTTTTATGTGAAAATACTCAATTTTTATATATTGGTCCAACAACCCGTATGGATCAAATAAATTGCCTCTCTGAGTCATTTCTATCTTGTCAGCTGCTGGTTCATGTTTTTTGGCCTGGGAAAAAGGCAGGAAAGGACCAGTCCAACGTACCCTTTCCAAGAGCCAAAAGGCAATCTACAGGAGGGGAAAGGTTAGCTTTGGTTATGTGACCTAGGCAGGAATGGAGGCTTGAGGCAAGTCTTTGATGAGGACACTGGTGATGTTTAGTCAATGGGCATCGGAGTCAACCTTCAATGTCTGACTTGCTGCTTTGCCTATGTCAAAGAAAGTACATGTGGAAACAAGCTAGTGTTGGCCGCTGGCAGTGGGCTGGGTACGAATATAAAAGCTACCTATTAGTATGACATGAAGTGATTAGAATAATAAGCGAGTGAACAAACTCAACGTCAGCCTTCTGGGAAAACATCTTGCAGGTTGGTTAAAGATTAGAAGGGAAAGAACACACACAGACACACCCTCAAATACCCACTGAAAGTTCTCAACTTACATAGCCAAGATACGGGACTTCCTAGAAGCGAGGTGGCTACACAAGGCGAGAGCAGTGTGGCACGCCAGGTGTCCCTTTGCTCCTTGGTTCTTACTGGCTGGTTTCATATCCATATCCTTTGCCGGCAGCAGCCCCTTTGTAATTAATTATTAATAATGCCCCCTTGGAAGAGTCTAGCGTGCCTAGCAGGTTGTATGGCTGCTGTACCCATTGGACATGGAGCTGCCAGTGACAGGGGATCCGCCTGGAATTGAGAAAGCCAGTTTAAAAAAATGTACTCAAACTTTTATCACCTGAGGAGTTTAGCAATATTTGAGTTTACTCATAAGGAATGTTTATAAACATATCTAACTGCTGCTCCCAAGTGGCTTCTCCTCTGGGAAGTATTACTGCTGCCAAGAAGCTTGACAGAACTGGGCTTTCAGGGACCTGCTTGGACGCTCTATGCACATTGAGACATTTCTACAATGGGCAATGGTGGCCGTGAGCCTCGTCATTGCTTAGACATCTCTGTAGATGACAGCAAAGCTCCTGTATTTTGGGGCAACATACCACAGAGCATGTCATCTGGGTACTTCTCAGCCCTCGATCTATGCAAAAGAAGGCTTTCCCAAGTTTAGTTCTGTGTGTGAGTTTACATAGTCCTTCAAATCAGTTTTTCTTTCTGATAAAAGGAATACAGCAGAAAGAACCTTTACTGATTTCTTTGGGAGTCAGTTCTCCCTGGATTGAGTCTGGCTTTGTCGTGCACATGCAGAAGAGTTTGAACTGGTCACGACTCTTCAGTGAACATGGCTGCTGTCTATATGGCACAGGGAAAGCCTCACCATGGGGTTTTGAAAATGAAATTAGGGGTAATGAGAGTGGACGTGTTCTGTAGGCTTGAAAGTGTTGCACAACCAGGTGCTTGCTTTGTATCCTTTTACGTGGTGGTCAGTCAGGTGTGGCCACAGAAGAGACACGGGTTTTTATACTCACAGATCCCAGAGACTGGAGGCATGGGCACACCGCACAGGCCACATGGGAAAGACACAGGGGTGGCTGAGAGGCAGAAGACAGCAGCGAGGGGTAGGTTTAGGTTAGAGCCTTCACAGGGGCTTCCAGGGGAAAAGAAGGCAGGGCAGGGTGAACTGTAGGACCGCCTTGTCTGAGTACCTTCCCTGGGCTCTAGCTATAGGGAAGGTCCCAAGTTGTCTGGTACAGGTCCCTGGGGTGACTATGGCAGGAAAATATTGCTTCCTGGGGTGCACGGGCCACATGGAGGACGTGGCTGTGGACTGGTTAGTGTGTGTATCAAAGGCACACTCCAGGCTGAGCCCTTGGCCGTCTCTAAGAGTTGGCTAGGGCCGAGAAGGGCAGTCCCTCCCCAGCCAGAAAGCCTTTTAATTTAATTTAATTTAATTAATTTATTTTTTTATTTAGAGATTCCAAATGTGTTCACAGGACAGAAAGCCTTTTTAAGATGTCAAAGAATCATGGGACAAAAAAAATTCAACTTGGAAAAGGAAATTAGGGGTCACCTAGTATTCAGCCCCCAAGTTTTACAGAAGAGAAAATTGCCACGGTCACACAGTCAGTTAATAGAATCTAGGCCAGAAGCAGCATCATTTGACTCAGTTTAGTGAACACTAGCCAAACCCAATGTGAACCAGTAAGCAAAATGATCAAGGTCTTTCGCAGCGATGACAAGAGAGCTCATGAGTTTGATGCGGAGCTCGGCAAGTTACATAATGATGTGGAACTGGAAGGAAGTTACTTGGCTCTAGCAAAACAGTGTGCGAGACATATGCCTATCTAGGACTTATCTGTGCTTCTGTAGCTAGCACTGTGCTAAGCACTCTATAGGTTTCGTCTCAAGGCCCCGGGGTGGGTACTGTTAGCCCCATCTTAAAGTGAGGCAACTGAGGCCCAGGGGTGGAGTAGTTTGCTGAAGGCTGGTAAGGCGGAGTTCGGATTTGCTCTCCATCACCATGACATGCTGCTTCCTGGGTTTGCAAACTCTGCCTTCATCTTGGAGCGATTGCCCGAAGCACAGTGAACACTAGGGCGGAGAGCAGTACGCCTCAGGACAGGAGGAAAAGCAGGGGCTCTCTTAGACTGTGCTCCTTGCAGAGTTGAGCAGGAGGAGAGTCTGAGGTTGAAAAGGGCTAGAACATGCTACCATTTATCGCGTGTTTGTTTATGGCACAGAGCCAAACCCAACAACAATTAGCACGGGATCACATTTTTATTACCCTAGGTGCCAGGCACCACACTGACGACTTGATGATGGTGCTACACAACCCTACGGGGAAACGGAATGTGAGCAATTACTCAAGGTCATGCTGCTGGCAAGCAGCGTGGCTGCTTTTCAAGCCTGATCTCCAACACTGTTTAGCAAAGGCTCAGTGGAGTCACTCGTCATCCCTGATGGGTCCGTGTCTGGAAGGGAGAACATTAACGTGGGAACAGAATCTGGAGATGGCATTCATTTGGGAGGTGTTCTGAGCACAGCGCAGGCTTTAGCTGGGTTCACTTTGAAGTCTCCCACTGTGTTCACTGGGCTGGAAAATTCACATGTCTCTTGTGGCTAACGGAAGACGTGACAGTTCCATCCCATTCTCTCACACCGTGCAGGCTGCGGTCCTGGGCCCTCTGTCTGCAGTCAGGAGAGATCTCTCCCCTCCAAGGCACTGAATGAATCACCTCCAAACCTGTAATCCTAGGAGAGTAATGGTGAAACTGCCCTTTGTGAAATCAATAAAGGGCCACAAGGTGGGAACGGTGATAGGGGAAACATATATATATTAACATAACCACCCCTGTTCCCTTGCTTTCCTATCAATGCTTACCATTCAGGAGTCCTGTAGCTGATGGTCATAAAGATTCTTGGCTTTCTTCATTGCTCCCATAGATAACGTCACCCTTGTGAAACCTAAGGCAAATTTTTGAGATATTTTCCAGGTCCTGCATAGCTGACCACCCAGACCAGTGGCCCATACCAAGGAACTGACTCAACCGACCAGTCTTTCGACCCCATCCAAGAAGTGACTCAGAAAGAAGACAATTTCTACACCTCTATGGTTCCACCCTGAACCCAGCCAATTAGCAGACCCAATTGCCGAGCCCTTTGCCTGCCAAAATATCTTTAAAAACCCATTCTCCCAAATTTTCGGGGAGACAGATTTGAGAACCTCTTCCTGTCTCCTCAAATGGCTCCTGTGATATTAAACTTTCTCCACTGTGACCCCTGCCGTCTCAGAGCATTGGCTTCCTCTGGAGCAGCGGACAATGGTCCTGGTTAGGCTGTAACAATGGTATTCACAGGGCCACAGCCACATAATGCTCTAAGCCTCTAACCGGCAAGCCATTTTTTACAGAAAGTTTGTTTCCACCTCCAGTTCAGGAATTTTTGAAACTGTTTTGTAGGAGCCGTCCAGCCTCCTTAACTTTCCCCAGTAGACGTTCCCTCTCACTGCAGGCACAAAGCAGTAGAATTAATTAATTTGGAAAGTGTATCTAAAATGGGCAATAGAACACAAGGTTTCTTTTTGGTCAGGATGAAACTTAATTTTTATTGGCAACAACCTTGCATTGAAGTCTTTCTCTATGAAAATTCATTGTACCTCTCTGAGCTTTGAGTCAGGAGGGTTAACTTAAATGGTATGTCTGTGGTTGCTGGGGTCTTTTTTTTTTTGGTCATCTTTTTAAAGCAATGTTTATTTTATTTTATTCTTTAAGAGACAGGGTCTCCCTATGTTGCCCAGGCTGCGCTCAAGGGATCCTCCCACCCAGCCTCTCAAGTAACTGGGGATTGTTTGCTGCTTTTATTCATTGTTGTTAACAATAAAATCTTGTCAGTGCCCAGGAAATTATTTTATGTAAAAGTGAAATGTGGAGGTTGAAAGAGTAATTGTCAGAAAGGTGGTGGATGTTGAGTGTGGGGTTGCTGTAGCCAAGCCAAGCACACAAAGACAGAGGATGCCACGTACCAGATGAAGTCCCCAAAAGCTGTAAGAAAAATCAACTTTAAAAGTTACAAAATAATTTTAAAGGATTAAATGCTTTGCTATTGAAAGTAGCCTCCTGGCAAGGTCTTTAATGACCTGAAGTTCATCAGGTCTGAAAATGAGAGTTAGTCACATGACTTTGGACACACATTTGCTTTCTCCCTTTTGTAAATTAGGGCTAATAAAAATGACTCCATGTCTATCACGGGAGAGTTGGAAAAACCAACTGAGCCAGTGGAAAGTGCTTTGAACTGGGATTAAGTGCAAAGATGAGCTTCAGCCTTTGCATTGCATTTTCTCAAGGCAGTGTTTCCAAGTAGGTCTGTCGGGCCCTACCTGTATGCCCTTGGCCACCCTGGAGGTCACGTGTGGATGTTCCTGCATCCCTTCTCTTTCCCGATCTCTCTGTGGAGATTGTTCTGGAGCCAACACCCCAGAGTGGGAATGGGGGGATCAATAGCCCATCTTCTTTGCCCCTCAGTGGAACAATGTGGAGGGTCCCAGAGGTTATGCTCCAGTTGCCCACAGCAGTGACCTCATCAACACCCCTTTCTAGACTTTCCCCTTCTCTGTCTACCTTTGCTTGTCCCTTCCTGGGCCTTCCTGGCAACAGCTCACATGTAAATGACTTGCAGCCAAACTCTGTTCTCTGAAGCTCCTCACGGTCCACTCATTAGACTAGATGCTGAGCTGCAAAGCCAGCTAGTGATTCCAAAGACTGGCTGGACTCATCAATGCAGTGTTACACCAGATACAGAGAGACAGCGAGAACCTGACATTTCTAATTCCCAGTTTGCGATCTGTTAGTAGACGGTGATGAGGAATGATCTGTAAACACTGTCCTGGCTCCTTTGCTGGTTGCCAGCAAAAAGGATCATTGACATCTGTCGGTAGAGAATTTAGAATCCAGGGTGGTAAATGTTCAGGGAGTGTTATTATTATCAATAACCAGTGTTGACAGAGCCTAGGGTAGGCAGGGGACAAAAGGTGTCCCTCACCTGGAGCAGCCCATTTGTCTCTTAGGCAACACAGGACCTTCTCCAAGAAAAGTTACCTACAGTATCGTAATTGGTTGGGCGGATACAGAGCCTGCTGTGGGAGATCTGGGTGCTGGCTGAGGGGGTCTCATGGCAGAGTCAGCCTTTAATTGGTCCTTGAAGGAAAGGTAAGAACCAGATAGTGGGAACAGGACTCTCTTCAACAGTTCGCCTGGCAGTTAAATTTAACAAAACTATTAAGTGCTCACGTGCAAGACCTGTGCATGGTGTTGGGGTTCAGAAAGAAATACCCAAGGTCAGGTGTGGTGGCTTATGTCGGTAATCCTAGCATTCTGGGAGGCTGAGGCGGGAGGATCACTTGAGATCAGGAGTTCAAGACCAGCCTCAGCAAGAGAGAGACTCCATCTCTACTAAAAATAGAAAAAATTAGCTGGGCATGGCGGCACATGCCTGTAGTCAGTCTCAGCTACTCTGGAGGCTGAGGCAGGAGGATTGCTTGAGTCCAGGAGTTGGAGGGTTCTGTGAGCTAGGCTGACCCCATGACACTCTAGCTCAGGTGACAGAGCAAGACTCTGTCTTAACAACAACAACAAAAAACAAAGAAATACCCAAAAATGAGGGCCTCAGAAGCAAAAGTGTTTCTCTGACCTTCTCCTGTCCTCCTGTCTCTTGGTCCCACTCTCCCCTGAAGTTGGCCATAGGAACTAGAATCCCTTTTCCCCAAGGCGGGTCATGTAAACCAGAACCCTTTTTCTCCAAAGCCAGCCATAAAGCCTAAAAATATTACTCTTAACTTTCCCTCCACCTTTCTGGCCATAAAGAAATTATCTGACCTACCTTGTTTGACTGTGGGTCTTCAGACCCCCATTCCAGGGAGTGCAAGGCCAGAAGGAATGCTGCTTAGAGAAGAAGAAGAATCTAGACAGACAGGCCTTGCTGGTTTTCCCCACTCAGCCCGCTAGCAGGTCATACCCTTCTTGTCCAATCACATTTCTACATGGCTGTCCACACTTTGTTGGATCTCAGCGTAAAAACAGACAATTTCCCTGTATGAGTGGGTCTTTATCTGAAGGCTCCCGCGGTGTATACATGTTAAATAAACGAGCCTGCCTTTTCTCCCACTAATCTGCCTCTTGTGAGTTGATTTTTCAGGGAACCTTCCAGAGCCCCTCCAACGGCCCTGCAGTGGCCACACACACTGGGGACTGGTAGGCTGCAGGCAAACCAGCCTACTTTGGTAAATTTGAATTTTCAAATAAACGGAGTCAATGTTTAAGATGTCAGAAGATTTTTCTGTACAATTCTAGCTTTTGTTAAGGATGTGAGATGATCTGGCAGCCCTGGGTCTGCGTTTCTGCACGGAGTGAGGGGTTGGAAATGATCAGAGACCATTTGGATGGGAATCCGCCTTTTCACCGGCCACATTCCCACTAGGCCTTGAGGCCAAGGGTCAGGGGTCATTTACTCACTGGGCTTACACGGTTTTGTTTTTCCAAAACAGAAATGTCTCTAAATGCACATCTTACTTTAAAATGAGAAAAAGCCATTTGAGTCTGCAGATTGGCAATTTGTTTTTGTTTTTTTTTCAGGGGAGAAGAAGAGCATTACGTATCGAGCCAGAGCCAATTGCCAGTCCTGAAGCTAACGGCTTTACACGACCGAGTAGCCACTTCCCACTCTGCAGATGAAGAAGCAAATGAGAGCGTCATGGGGAGCTCCTCGAGGTCCTCAGAGAGGCGTGACCCGCGGGCCTCCAACGCCGGCTCTTTCCGCTGCACCTGGGTTTGCTTGACTTTGACCTTCCCAGATGTCGGATTTCATGCTGTGGGTGTGCTCAGTCCCCTGTCACCACATTCGGGTGTGGGACAGGGCTGGTGGTAGGGGAGGGAGAAGGCAGGGCATGCCCTGGGAAGTGGGACTTTATTATTAGCAAGAAAATGTAAAGCCCAGGACTCACGTGTCTGCCTCAGGAGTTAAACCCGCCCACCCACTCCAGGACAAAGGGGCTACAGCTGTGGCAGGTGGGAAATTGCACACTGCCCTTGAGTTTGATGGGTGGATCAGTGTCACACTGGAGCCTTGGGATAAGAAGGCCACAACTTGGACGGCAATGTGAGTCTCTTCACAGCTTTCTTCCTGTACAGAACCCCGAACTGCCAACAAGCTACAGTTCTGAACGAGCGCACGGTGTGGGAGCAGCTTCATGTCCAAGTCGGCCCTGGCTGAGCTGTTTGGATGTGACTGTTGCCCAGGCATTTATAGTTTTATGATTCAGCGTCCAGAATCTCCTGGGTTCAAATCCTGGCTCTGCCCTTACCAGCTGCACGAGCCTTGCGCCTGGTTCTTGGTTAACTCCCTCCACCTGACAGGGGATAAAATTGAGTGATGGATGGGCACGAAGCCTTGAGCACCAGCCTGGCACACACTAAATGCTTCATAAACGTTAGGTCTGCTAAGGGCTCTGCCCCTTTCCAGATGGTTCAGCAAACTTTCTGCAGGAGCCTCTGTTTTCTCTACCACCACCCGCCCACTGGCTCCCTGGCCAGCGTATTCAAGTCCCCCCGGGGGGGGGGGCATTGTGGACAGGACGAGTGCTTTGGGGTTCACCGGCCTCCTCGGCCTTCCTGATGGTCTTGAATTTTTATTTTTTCTTTTTTGAGACAGAGTCTCACTCTGTTGCCTGGGCTAGAGTGCTGTGGCGTCAGCCTAGCTCGCAGCAACCTCAAACTCCTGGGCTCAGGTGATCCTCCTGCCCCAGCCTCCCGAGTAGCGGGGCCTACAGGTATGCGCCACCATGCCTAGCTAATTTATATATATATATATATATATATATATGTGTGTGTGTATTTTAGTTGTCCAGCTAATTTCTTTCTATTTTTTTAGTAGAGACGGGGTCTTGCTCTTGTCAGGCTGATCTCAAACTCCTGATCTCAAACAATCCGCCGGCCTCGGCCTCCCAGAGTGCTAGACCGGTCTTGAATTTTTAGGTGCTAATTTGGTTGAACCAGGCTCCACCTGGACCCAAGGGCAGGGTGTGGCCACGCCGTGCATGCCAGCTCTGCCCACTAGGTGGCGCTGGGCCCTTATCGAGGTTACTTGGCCCAAGACTGGCAAAAAAGTACCAGAGCACTAGGGAGATGCCTCCTGGGATGCTCCTGGGCAGTACCCTGTGCCAGTCTAGGCTCTGGTCACTTTGCGTCACTCTTTCCTGCACGATTTTATTAGCTCCTCCTGGGTCTCCCTCCTCCCTCGGCCTTGCATCTTCATGAGCCTTCCTGCTCCTCTGTGACTCACTCACCCTCAGAGCCTCGAGGGCCACCTTCCTTGCCCTGGCCCTCGCTGCCCACTGCACTCATGCTGCCTTCCTCCTCTATGCCTTTGTTTCTGCAGTTCTGGTCCCATCACCTCTGCGTGTGCAAATCTTATCCCTTCCCCCACCCCCAGGTCACCTGGAAGTGAACGCTTCCTCTTCCGAACCTCACTGCACCTTCCTGTGGCTCTGGACCTTCTCTTTATTCATCCATCCTAGTGTTCACTGAGCACCTACTATGTGCAGCAAGGTGCTGGCATGCGACGGTGATCCATACCAACATCTCAGCCCTCCTGGAGCTGACGAGCTGCCGCTGAGATGGGCCTAAAAGGAAGCAGGAGTGAAAATAAAACCACAGACCGCGGTAAGTGCAGTGCATGGAATGCGTGGGTGCTGTGGGAGAGTGTAATCCGGGGCTGTGGCTGGGGGAGCTTCTCTGAGCAAGGGGACATCGAAGCTGAGCCTCAAGGCTGAGAAAGAGCCCACTGTGCGGAAGCTGGGGTAGGAGGCGGCAGCTCCTGGGAGAGGGAAGGGCACGAGTGGGCCTCCGGCGGGAAGAGGCTGGTCTGGTACCCAGAGAAGAATGAAGCCGGCGTCTGAGCCGAGAGAGGTGCCAGGGCACCAGGCAGGGAAGCCTTGGAAGGGAAGTCATCGAGGTTTAAGCGTTTTAAAGAGTATTTTTGCTGGTCTGTGTACAACGGCCTGGGGGGAAGGGGAGGAAAGGAAATCACAGTTCAGAAAGAGATGCTTGGGTGGGGAGATGGAGACGCGGGCAGATCTGGGCACTCTGACGGGCAGGTCTTTTCCATTATACGGGAACAAGGCGGACTGTCAAGGTAAACGCCAATGGCTTGGGGCGGGGTGGGGGCGGCTGCCTCCTGGAGCGCTGGGGGGGAGGGGCTCTGGGGCTGTGTGCGGTCTACAGGCAGAGTGATGTGACTCACAGGAGAGGCAGTGTGAGGTGGCCGCGTGCCGCCTGCTGTCGTAGGAGCACCTAGGAATGCTGGTGGTCATTACTTTTCTCCTCTGCCCTCCACTGCACTGTGTCCAGGGAACTTGACCCACGTGGTCCTCACAGCTGTTGCATAGGCAGTGAGCTGAGGGTCCCTCTGGCGCTAGATGGGTGCGCTAGATGCCTCTTCCCCTCTGGGAAGGGGACTGCTGCTGATTCCCGTCCTACAGTATACAGCCCTACTTCCTTGCACAAGGGGAGAGTGGGTCCTCCTATGCCACCCAGAAATGCTTCCTGGATGCCCAGATCACCACATCAGGACTTCACTTCTAGTAAAGTCATTGCCAGCTATAAGCTGACTTCCTCCTGCTAAGGCTACGACATCAAGTCTTGTTATTCATTTACAGTGTACATTTTGCATGTTGGTGGGAATGAGACCAACAGAGTGAGCTGGAGAAGGGCGGGAGGGAGAACGTGCAACCTTGCGCCTGGAATCTGTGGGAAGGGGGCAAATGCCGCGGAGGGGCTAGGGGAGGGACACTGGGGAAGGAGGCAAGTGTCCTGCATTGCATGGTTTTGCCCTGGGCTGGCGCCTGGTGGGGAACTTGAATCCTCCCCTCTGCGCAGGAAGAGGAGCTAAAGCTGACAGCCCCATGCGGAGCCCGTGGAGATGAGCAGTTGTGTCCACGAGAGGGCGCCCACACCCTGCAATGCAACCTGGAGTGGCTCCTGCTGGCTCCAAAGGCAGCTGAGAGTGAGGCTTGTGGTGTGTCAGGGACCTCAGTCGTAACATATGCCTGCAACCTCCTGCCTTGCACCCCCTGGACCTCCTTCTACCTTCTGCTGCTCCTATGTGGCTGCTGTTTCCTTGGGCATCCTACAGACCAGCTCGGGCCCCACACTGCCAGCATGAGCCTCGATGGGGAGTGGGACCTTTGGCTAGGGTCTGGGGGCTTTGGGCAGCTGTGATGACCAGAGGGACCCCCAAGCTGGTCCCAATGTGTGTACCTGGGTCTGCCTGCCCAGGAGCCTGCAGGTCCCTGTGGCCTCCCCCTTGGAAGAGGAGTTTCCCAGGGGAAAAGAACTTGTCTTTGCATATTTCTTCTTTTCCCTGTCCCCCTAGGCCTAGCTGGATCCTGTGCTCGGTAGGAGCTCCCCAGATCCACTGGGCCTTTGTACCTGCTGGGTGTTGACCCTGGCAAGTTGCTGGCTAGTGTGGGGGGGTGGCACCTTGGGGACAGTGAAGCTCAGCTGGTGCACAGAAGGCACCCAGAAATGGGACTGGAAGCCTGGGGTGCAGGGTAAGGGGGAGGGAGAGGGAGAAGAGGAGGAGGAGGAAGGGTGAACGGCAGGTAGTTCTTGGCAGCATCGAGGAGGATTCAGACAGGCAGAGAGGAGATGCATTAGAGAAGGGTTTGGCCTGCTAGTCACCTGGGCCGCACTGTTCCAAACCAGGAAACCACCCACGTGGCCAGCTCTACTCCTGGCTTCTAAAGCCCTCTCCTCTAGGCCGTGCTGGGCCAGGGAACCAAGGGGGAATGTTTCCTGTATCCCATCCTGACTTTCAGCTGTGGTGTCACCTGCCAAGCTCTCTGGGGGAGCCGGGGGACCAGTGACTGTCAAATCCCCCAACATCTGTGACCCTCTGTCCACATGCTGTTCCGGCACAGCCTTGGGCCGGGCCTTTCCTCTGGGTCCTGGGCCAAGGACCAGAGTCGCTGGGGCCTTTGTGTCCCCCGGGCTCCATGAAGGTCTTGACAGCCGCAGGTGCAGGTGTCGGGTCTGCAGAGCTTGCTGTTGGTGTGATTGTCGCTGAATGTTGCTCACCTGGCTTTGGGGCTGCCCAAAGTTCACATGTGGGTTTTCAGCCTTACTAACATGGGTTCTAGGCATGCATGCGGGACTGCTTGCAAAACATTCTCTCCTCCCACTAAAGCTGCTATTCTGGCAGCCAGAGGACACTGCTTCCTTGCTGGTCTCCAGCAGCCAGTTCTCTGGTCTGAAGATGACGTTGGGTTAGTTGCATCATGGGCTTGTCCGATACGTTAATATATTTGTTCCTAAATCACTCACCACTCCCTGGTGGGTGATTTCTATCGTGCCAAGAGCCTTCATGACGAGAGCTGTCCAGAGCCTGGGACTTCGTACAGCGTCAGTGTGGGACTTGGCGGGATCTCACAGAGAGGGAGGACTGGTGGGCTGCACGTGGGTGCCTCTAAGCGCAGGCCATGGGAGCTGCTTTGGGCTGGTGTTACCGGGAAGGTAGACGGGATTGTGCCACAAAGGCAGGTTCACCTGAAACTGGGGAGCAGCGAAACTGGTGACTGGATGGCACCAGACTTCCATCCAGTCTGTATCACAGCGTGGCCATAAGTTGTATGATTTAGAGAGGAGGAGAACCTCAGAGAGGTTGAGATTCTTGCCCAGGGCCACACAGCAAAGCTGATACATAGGTGCAGAAGGCAAATTTCTGCATCACATTTTCTGGTTTTTTTTCCTGTAAAATGTGACCCTGAAAAGCCTGGAGTTCAGAGTTCATTCCTTTGGTGGGTCAAATACATTTACCGAGTGCTTACTGCATGCTAGGTGCTGAGGACAGCTCGGCGTCTCCTGGGGGGTGCCCAGGCAGTGTGGCGAGCCTGGGCAGGGTGTCAGGGTGATGCAGAGGGGGGCCATTTCAGCCCAGGGGGGCTACCAAGCAAGCCTTCCTGGAGGAAGCATAAAGTAGCTGAGTCTTGTTGGAGGATAACCCATCAATTCGATGCCCCATTGAGAATGTCCCAAGAGAAACAGAGAGTAAACGCGAATAAGCAAACAAATAAATGGCAGAAATAACAAACAGTGATGGGGCTCTTGCTAGACACTAGTCCTTGCAAGCCAGAACCTTTACTCCTGAGCAGAGTCAGGAGTATTTGGGGGGCCCTGGCTGGGCAGGGGTAGAGCTGGGAGTCTGCTGGGCAGAGGTGCTTTTTGGTGTTTTGTATTTTTGATTCCTGTTCATCATGGAAAATTCCAAACAGGTACAAAAATGGAGAGAACAGCACAGCAGAGTCCCACGCTCTCATCACCCGGCTTCAACAATGGCCAACCCAAGGCCATTGTCGTTCCATCTACGCCCGCTCCACTCCCCCGCCACTGGATTAGTTCAGAGCAAATCTCTGACATCACGTCATTTCCTGCATAACTATTTCAGCAGGCAGCTCTGAAGGATAATGACTCTTTCTAAAAAAACACAATCACAATCTCATTATCACACCTAAAAACACCAACAGCTGTTCTAGTCAGTGTTCAATGTTCAATTGCCTCAATTTTTTTCTTGACATTTGGTTTGTTCAAGTCAGGACCCAAATAAGATCCACATGTGGCATGTAGTTCAGTCTTTTAAGTTTCCTTTGAGATGTAATCTCTTCCTCCCTCTTCATTTTGAGTTTGGGGTCTTTGCCGTCGGGACCCTTAAAAGGTCCGGGGATCCAGCATTCTCCTCCCGCTCCCTGCTGTCCTTCAGCCCCCATTTATACATGGCTTACCATGTGCCAGTCCTCTGCTCCAAGTGGGGAAGTTAGACATGAACCCTGGCTTCTATTCTGAAGTTCCTGTGGTCTGAGGGGGCTGACATGGAAACTACAATGACAACTCACTCATAGGACAGCCAGAGGTCCCTAGGGGTCACTAGAAACAGAGGAGTGGGACTGGGGGAGGATCTGGGAGTACAGGTCTGCTCTCTGTCTCTCTGGCTGGGTGGAAACCACCATCCAAGCCAGAGACTGAGCCTGAGGTGTCAGGTGCGCAGTGGAGAAAGAGGCCACAGGCTGAGATGCCTGTCCTGGCACCAGAGATGCCTGCCCCAGGCCACCCATCAATATGTAGGGGTTGACTGAGCACCTCGTCTGTGCAGGGGGAGGAAGGGGCTTGTCTCATGCCTGCAAGGTATGTGTGGTGTCCGAGCCACGGGGAGGCCACCTTCACCCCTGTCCTTTATCCTGCACATCCAACTCCTGGCGCATCGTGTCCACGCCACCGACCTCTGGAACAGATTTCCAATCCACGCCTTCTCTCCTCATCCCCGGCCCTGCCTGGCCTCCATCACCTCCCTCACTGGCTCCTGCTTTCCCTCTTCCTCACTCGAACCCACTCCTCAAACTCCAGCCAGAGTCCTATTCTTGAAACATAAATTCCATCCTACCCACCCCCTCGACCTAAAGCCCTACAATGGGCTGAATGGTGTCCCTGCTTCCCCCAAATTCATGGCCACCCGGAACTCAGAATGTGACCTTATTTGGAAATTAGAGTCTTTGCAGTTGTCATTAAGTCGAGATGAGGTCATGCTGGATTAGGGTGGGTGTTAGACCCAAAGACTGGTGTCCTCACAAGAAGAGGACACAGAGAGACGGAGCGGAGAAGGGCACGTGCAGACAGGGGCGGGCATTGGTGGGAGCAGCCGTAAGGGAGAGCAAGCTGGGACGAGCTGGCGCTAGCCTGGCCGCTGGCGTTGGGGAGAGGCAGAGAAGGATCCTTCCCCGGAGGGTTGAGAGTGAGCGTGACCCTGCTGACACCGTGATTTCAGACTTTCACCCTCCAGAACTGTGAGGAAGTACACTTCTGTTGTTTTAAATGACCCAGTTTGTGCTACTTTGTTATGGCAACCCTAGGAATCTAATAAAACCCTTAATAAACGGCATTTGACGTTGTACCTAGAGTGAAACCCAAAACCATGCTCATGGCCTGCCAGGCCTGGCGTAGTCTGTCCCGCTG
>CAUYRT010046653.1:0-13738 GCA_963574885.1 Lepilemur ruficaudatus | reverse complement strand
AGCTGTCCCCGGCTCCGACGGGCTTCCCTGCGGGGTGAGCACGGCTGGCGAGTCCTCCTGGGCCCGGATCTTGTTCTGCCTGAGGCCCTCCGGGTAACCATTTCCCTCCTCTCGCTTCCCCTGATTCAGAGAGGTCTGGGAGGAGATCGAAGGGCAAGAAGAGTGACTCCAAGAGAAAAGGCCGCAAGGGCCCCAAGGACAGCCCCGAGAAGAAGGAGAAAGTGAAGCCAGGGCCGGACTCCGTGCTGGGGCAGCTGGGTGAGTAAGCGCCAGGCCGGCCGCGGGCACCGGCTCCCGCCTGCACCCGACCCATTGCGCAGAGCGGGAGACTGAGGCCCAAGGACATAACCAGGCCCTCCCTTGCCCAGATGCTCATACCTTCCACCCACCAAGGAGACGGGTCTCAGAGCCCCGTCTGACATCCTGGGAAATGCCCCTTCTGTAGACCTGGACGGCAGCTGGACCCAGCCCGCTCAGGAGCTGCCCACTCGCTCCCCTGGCCGGGGTCCTGGGTGCTGGTATTTCCCAGAGGCCCCTGGGCCAGCCCCACGCTGGGAGGAGAGGATCTGTTGGAAATCTGTATCCCTGTCCCACTCTGCCGCAATCCTCTAAGTGGGCCCTTCCCTCAACACCAGTGACCTTCCTGGAGCCACCCAGGAAGACCCAGAGCAGTGGCCCTGGCCCTGCCCGCCCTCCTCACTGTCCCAGGTCTCCTTCCTGCAGAGCAGCCTGACGGGAGCACTGTGACTCCCAGAAAGTCACATGCGTCCCCTAGAGCTCTTCTCAGGCAGCGGGTGCCAGTCCCCTTCCAGACCTCACCTCTGGCACAGAAGCCCCGGGCCATCCTTTGTGTCCTTCCGTCTCAAGAAGGGGAGAACTTGAGCCTCCCCAGCTGCATCCCCCGCCCTCCCCTGCAATCCCTCAGTAAAGGCAAAAGGGCCCTGATATCCAAGAGGGACCTTCCACCGGCCACCTAGCTGTGCCTGTCCATGCCTGACCTGTTTATCCCAGCTCTTTGCTTGCACATTGTGGGAGAAAATGCTCATAAAATCCCAGGAGGGCCTTTTCCACCATTCCTCTTTCCCTGTCCCCACCAGCAGGGAGGTGGTGGCACACCTGCCGTATGGGTGTGCAACCTGTGCAACTGCCCAGGGCCCCTCACTTGGTTTAATGCTCTGCTGCCACCCCCTTGAATGTTTTTTCTCCTGTGTGAGCATTCTGATAAAAACCAGAAAACCTGCTGGACACATTCTCGAATTGCTTTAGCAAGTCCACCCTGAAATTCTTAGTACTATTTGATCAAGGAGCCTACGTGTACTTCTCCCCCCGGATTATGAAGCCAGTCCGGAGGGGGGTAGAACATCCTTCTTAGGGGAAGGGTCTATGCCGGGGCCCCTCCTCTCTGGTGCTGGTGGCAGGAGGGACGGACAGAAGGAGGCAGCTGGCCTGCGTCCAGCACGGAGTGTCCCGGGAGGTCAGAGGGCTCCCTGAAACAGGGTGGGGGACGCGCGCCTGCCCGCGACTCACCTGCCTCCTCTCTCCCCACGCCAGGCCTGTCCACGCCCTTCCCCATCGACGGCACCTTCTTCAACAGCTGGCTGGCGCAGTCGGTGCAGATCACCGCGGAGAACATGGCCATGAGCGAGTGGTCGCTGAACAACGGGCACCCCGAGGACCCCGCGCCCGGGCTGCTGTCGGAGGAGCTGCTGCAGGACGAGGAGACGCTGCTCAGCTTCATGCGGGACCCCTCGCTGCGACCCGGCGACCCCGCCAGGAAGGCCCGCGGCCGCGCCCGCCTGCCCGCCAAGAAGAAGCCGCCACCGCCAGCGCCGCAGGACGGGCCCGGTTCCCGGACGACTCCGGACAGACCGACTCCGGACAGAGCCCCCAAGAAGCCCTGGGGCCAGGACGCAGGCAGCGGCAGGGGCGGCCAGGGGCCTCCCACCCGGAAACCGCCACGGCGGACGTCCTCTCACTTGCCGTCCAGCCCTGCAGCTGGGGACTGTCCCATCCTAGCAGCCCCTGAAAGCCCCCCACTGCTGGCCCCCGAGACCCCGGATGAGGCAGCCCCAGCAGCTGCTGACTCAAATGTCCAAGTGCCTGGCCCCACAGCGAGCCCCAAGCCCTTGGGTCGGCTCCGGCCACCTCGAGAGAGCAAGGTCACCCGGAGATCGCCGGGTGCCAGGCCCGACGCCGGGACTGGACCGCCTTCTGCTGCAGCTGAGAGGCCAAAGGTCAGCTTGCATTTTGACACCGAGACTGACGGCTACTTCTCTGACGGGGAGATGAGCGACTCAGATGTAGAGGCTGAGGACAGCGGGGTGCAGCGAGGTCCCCGGGAGGCCGGGGCTGAGGAAGTCGTCCGCATGGGGGTCCTGGCCTCCTAACTCACCCCATCCTTGCCCTGGGCCCAGCCCTGGTCCTCCAAAAAGGCCTCAGCCCAGTCACAACTGCCATTTCCAATCTCTTCTGAGTGTCCCAGACCCTCCAGGCTGCCACTCTGTCGTGGTTTTATTTTTAATATAGAGAGAGTTTTGAATTCTACACTGTTGTCTTTCCTCTGTGCTGGCCTAGGACATTGTGATTCCTTCCACGGCTCTGGCCGCGAGGACCACGCCAGGTCCCGTGCACCATCCCTGCCCCTGCCCGCGTGGCATTGCTGGGCTCCTGGCTGATGCAGGCAAGGGGACGAAGAGCTCAGGACTCCAGCCCGCTGCCACCGGGTGACATAGACTGTCGTTTGGGCATTATTTCATGGCAGATGGGCCAGTCCAGGGCCACCCACCTTGCCCCCAAATCCCACTGGGGCCCGTCTGGGGGGTCCTGCTGCACTCCACTGATCCCCGAGGAAGTATACTAAGTGATACCCGGCCAGAGTCTACTCACTGTCACAAGCACAACGAGCTTCTACAAGAAAGCACTGAGGGGCACGGGGGCCTGCTGGTTCCCGCGGAACCAGAGCGCTTCCTGATCGACCCACGTCTCCTGAGGCCCGCCCGCCCGCCACCCTCCCTCCTTTGCTGCTGTGCCCCTGCCAGCGCCCAGCCCAGCGGCTCTGGGAAGGGGTTCCCGGAATCCTTCCTGAGCTGTGCCGTTTACTCAGGGGACTCCCGGACAGCCGGCTGCCACTGCGGGTGGAGGCTGCCAGGGAGGGCCAGTGCCCAGCCGGGGTCGTGGGGCTCAGACCAGCCCACTGCAGAGAATCACTCTGGGGCTCCAACTTCCTTCCTTCCTTCCTTCCTTCGGGGCCAGTGTCGGCTGAAGTCTGGCCACTCCCAGACGGAGCTGATGAGACCAGACCGTTTGCCTTTTCAAGTTTCCTAGTCCTGCTAAGAGATGAGCTTCTTCCTTGGTTTCCTTTTGGAAACGCCTCCTTCCAACAAGCGGTGGGATCCCGGGGCCCGGGGCGGGCCACGTCGGCCTGCCGGGACTGCTGTGAGTCTTGCTGGACGTTCCTGTGTCCCTCTGTTCCTCTGAGCCTTAACCCCTTCCCCGCCACGCCCTCCCCACCGCCCCGGTCCTGCCCTCCCCACCCCACCACCCGTAGTCCCAGGTAGTTGTCTGAAGAGTTTCAGTGGAGTGGCCCCAGGGTGATAGCTCAGGGAACATACAAAAGGAATTCAGTGAAAACATTTTTTTTTTTTCTTTTACGAATTACTCCTGGGTCACTTCCGCCGCTGGTAAAGCCAGAACTTCTCCAACAAGAACCTTGCAAAAAGCCCAGTGAACCAGTCGAATCATTCTGTGGATGCCAAAGAATATTTTGACCATAATACAGCACAGCCTGGACCTGGCAACTTGTCACTTGGACTTTTTTAAAAGTGGAGTTCTTTAGCAACAAAGTATAGAAACAACGTCCATCGCACACACTTAAGGAGAGGAGCCCGAGCTCTCGCGAGAGGATGCTTCTCTGCTGCTGCTGCTGCTGAACTGTACCTGGGTGTTGGGTTCAGACCTGGGCTAGGCCCGCTGTGAGCGTCCCCGCACTCCGGAGCGCACACAGGGGTCCTGACAGTGAAACCAGCATGGAAAAGTCTTTACCACGTGGTCCCCTGCCCCACCCCCAACACACAAAGCAAATAAGCAGGATGGGGAACGGCTCGACCTTCATCCACCCCGACCCCGAAACTATCGAGGTACGACAGTGGCATTGTCATCGACACTCGGTTTCATGTGAATTTTAGCAAAACAGGAAACAGAGAATGACTGAGTTCAGAGGATCAGATGGATCTGTCTAGTCCGAGAGGACGCGAGGGAGCGGGGTGGGTTCTGGGCGTCGGGATGGCATGAGCTGCCACGTAGAGTTTAGTCCGCCTGCCCGCCTTGGTAGTAGTGCCCAGTGCAGCGTCAGTGTCGTGTCCCAACCCCAGTCTCTGTTTACTGCCTTTGAACAGACCTTCCTTCCCCGTGCTTTGGGTCAGCTCAGGCCGCAGCCCTGTGCGGGCTGGTTGCCTGGCCTGACCCCCCGCAGGAAGCAAAGGGGTGAGCTTAAAGAACAACCAAACTGTGCCAGGGGCCAGGGTGCCAGGAAAGCTCAGGATGAAGCAGTGTCAGCACTTGCCCCCTCCCGCCTTCACACCATCCCGGGGCAGGTGGAGAGTCAGGGAGAGGACGCAGTGAGTCTGGCCTCTTCCCAGGAGGCAGCCCAGCTCTGCAGCCAGGGCCAGGCCTGGCCTGGGCAGGCAGATAGGGCAGCTGGCGTTCTTCAGAGAGTCTCTGTTCAGGTTTGCGTCTAGACTCTGGCCCCTCTTCTCCATTGGCTATTGCTTTGGACTGGACCACGCCCAGGGCCTGTGTCCTGCAGAGCCCAGGAGCTGTGAGGCCGGCTGGCTGGGGGCACCTTCGCTCCTAGGCCAGGCCCCGGAGCAGTCTCTGCCAGGCAGCTGTCTCCACCTCCAGGCTGCCCACCAGGCTGCAAGGAGGACAAGGATGGCCTCCCGGCCCCCAGCCTGCCCCCCGCCATGAGCCACAGCCGCTTCACTCTTTCTCCAGCCTGCTGTCCACTGTGTCGAGGGCCCTGCTGCCCCGAGACCAAGGCTGGTTCCCTCTCCAGGCCAGAGGCTGCGGCAGGTCTTTCTCTTGACCACATCTGCGCACACTCAGCTCCTCCTCCTCCTCGGTTGCTCTGCAACCGTCTGGCTGTCGTCCCCCGTGTGTGCCGTCCCGGCTGCCCACCACCATCCCCCTCATCACATGACCAAGGAAAATGTGCAAGGAGAGTATTTTTTGGTATCATAAATGTATTTTGAAACAAACGAGGAGAAGAAAGGTAAAGGGTTTATTTTACTAGATGGGCTCTGCCTTGGTGACGGTGCGTGAGCGTTTGCAATGCGAGGGCCTCCGCCTCCTCTGCCCAGGTTTCCAGACGCGGGTGTTGGACCGTGGGGGGCGCCAGGGCACGTGTGTCCGTGTGAGTGCATGTCTGTGTGGTGGGCGGGCACGTGTGGGCCTTGGCTGGGCGATTCCTAGAGATGCGGCTGCCCGACTCCCACGTTGGCAGCAGCTGGACTTGGCATTTCCTTGCTCACTGCCAGATGTGGCCAAGCTCTGCCCGCGGCCAAAGCTCTGAAGAATGATCTGGATCCCCGTAGTAAGGCCCTTGGGGAGGCCACTCTCCGGTGCCCCTGGCCCAGCTGGCCACATTGGCCGAAGAGCCAGGGCTGGAGTCTGGGACCTTGGTTGTTCTTTAAGGTACTTCCTGCCGCCGTCTCCCTCAGACGCACAGATACTTTGTGCTCCACGTCGGTTCGGTGGGGTGGTGGGGGGATGATATGAATGTCACAGGAGGAGACGCCTTCTGTCTTTGTTTCAAAGAGAGTGATGTGCCATTTGTTAATATACAAGAGAAATATTGAAAATATATTGAAAAGAGCAATTTTAAATTATTTTTGGCTTATGTTGCAATATTTATTTTCTTGTATTAGAAAAGATTCCTTTGTAGAGAAAAAAATGTATTTTTCATTAACGCAAAGACCTATTTCTCCTTTTTGTACATCGTCCATGTTCGCGACCCTCAACGAGCAATAGAATGTACGGCCGCGCCCCGCGGCCAGCGCCCGCCGCGCCCTGCATGACTCCGTGTTGCCGCCGCTGCATCGCTCCCGGCCCCGTCCTGTCCTGCTCACTCGTGGGGGCTTCCGGACCCCGGCCCCGCCAGGGCTCGTGTCCTAAGGCGCCCTTTGCACTCCTCGTGTGTTGGCAGATGCAGTAATAAAGCAATGTTTTCTGTGCCGGCTGGCGTGAGGCTCCGTTGCGTCGGGTGGGGTGGGGAACCCGAGGGCCCCGTGCACACCCCAAACGGGGGCTCTGCAGAACAGCCAGAGTCCCCTGAGTTTCCCAAGGGCCCTGCTGCTGCCTCCTGAGGAACCGTAATAGATGGGCACAGGCCAGGGGCGGGATCTCACCTGATCCTCACGGCGGCATCCCCTGGAACTCAGGCAGCACGAGGGCTGTGCCTGGTCTCGAAGAGGGGAGGTTCCGCACCACAGGCAGGACTGCTGCACTCTTTCCACCCTGGAGCCGCCTGCCTGGGGCAGTGGGCAAGTTCGGGAGGACCCTCTGGGGTACGTCTGCAGAGCAGTGGCGGTTTTTGCATTCCAGCGTGCATTTTACACTCACGGCACACTGCAATTCGAACTCGCCCCATATCAAGTGATCAGAGGCGCCTGTGGCTAGAAGCCACCACCGTGGGCAGCCCAGCCCTGGAGACCCTCAGCTTTCCCTTCAGTGGCCTAAAATCCCCCAGGCGCCTACGGAGTGAGGGACAGGCAGCCACAGGACCTCTGACCTCTTTCACAGGGGAAGGCGGGAAGGCCGAGGAGCAGGCCTGGCCCTACACACCCCTACATGCCTCGGGGATCCCTCTCTGCACCCGTCCAAGCCCATGTGACTGCCTGAGAGCGGGGGTCTCAGCCTTCCGCCCTGCAGTTACCTCTGCTGTCCCTGACCCCTGAGCGCTCCGAGGGCTGGACAGCACGTGTGTGTGGCCGACCTGGCGCGGCTCCTCCACAGGGGGGCCAGTTCCCTTCCAGCCAGGACTCGCAGCGGATGGTGCAGGGACCTCAGGGGCCCAGATGGGGCATCTCCCGGAGGGGAGCGTCCTCCACACATCGATTCCACCTGTCGCGAGGCCCTGAGGACCACTTCCGGAGAGCCCAGGCCGGCGTGGGGACAGATCTAATCAGATAATCACAGATCAGTGTGCAGTTACACTCCGAGGCTGCCCCGCAGGTGAGAGAGTTTAAAACGGGGGGTGGGGGGGGCGTCCTCTGCCCTCCTGAATTCCCGCCAAGCTCCTGCAAGGTGGGGTATGGGGCGCCCCCTGCCGCCCATGGGGCCAGGGCTGCACCTGCACTCACAGGTTGAGGAGATCTAGCCGCCCCTTCTCTGTCCTCCCCGAGGCTGCCACAAACCAGCAGTTGCGTCTTCACACCCCCTTGCCAGCCAGGGCGCAGAAGGGTTTTCTCCCAGTCCTCAGGGACACAGCGGCTGTTAAGGGACGAGATGTCCCTGGGAGAATAAGACTGAGGCCTGCCGGGGGCCCAGCCCTGGGTCGGGTGGGAGGCCAAGGAGGCCCAGGCCCTGCCGCGGAAAGGAGGTCGGCAGCAGGTTGGGGAGAGCGCTGGGTCGCACAGCCTCAGCCGGCTCACCGCAGCCGCTGTCTGTGCCCAGAGCAGCCGGAGGAGGCAGCGAAGGTGCCTTTTCTTGGAGATGAAGGTTTCCGAACTCGCAGAGGGGCCTCTGACCCACGCTGGGAGTTCAAAGTGCTGTACACCTGCCCTCCCCTTCACAGGAGACCCCGTGTCTCCAGTTCGAGTGGCCAGGATTTGAGCACAGCCAGGAGAGCCAAGCACCCCGGTACCGCCGTGCGTCCGCTCCAGACACCTCGCTTCGTTTCTATGGTGACGGACACAGGCAGAGGGGCAGAGGCTTCACGATCACCACTTAATCACACCTGATAAGAGAAGAGATCACACAGTGTGGATGTTAGAGCAGCCTTCGGGGTTCAGGGAGACTCACCGCCAGGAATCAGACGAGGGAGAAAAGGATGGAGGGTTGGGCAGGCCGGTGGCTTAACGTAGCAGGGTGGGGCGTGACCCCAGTGCTCCGAGCCAGGCCTGAGTTCAGGGGCGTCCACACCAGCCCGCTCTGAGACCCTGGCTAGAGATGCAGACGCCCTGTTGCTGGCTGGAGAGACCGGCAGTGAGTAGGAGGGAGGGCTGTCAGATTTCCAAGTAAACGTACAGGACACGTAGTTACACTGGAATTTCAGACAAACGACTTGTTCTTTGCTGTATGTTCCAAGTGGTGCATCCTGCCCTTCCCCCGGCACTTCTAGTGGGAAGCCTGTGTCCTTCGCTCCGCTGCGTCCGGGGCAGGGGGCTGTTGCTGGTGAGTGATTTCCCCGGTTTTTAAACTGGATCAGATCCCAATCTATCCCGACAGCCCCCACATGGTCACCTCGACAGTGTGAGGGCAATGGAGAGGGAGGGGGCTGCAGCCAGTGGACCCAGCCTGCGCCTGTCCTCTCTACACCGCAGCCTCCCCTGTGTCTCACATCCCAACGCAAGGGTGAGCAGAAGCTCCGAAGACCCTCGAAGGGACCCTGCTCCCCAAGGCGCACAGCCCATTTTTTTTTTTTTTTTTGCTGTCTCAGCTCAACGTCTCAAGAGTGCAAGTTGGTGGCAGAACTATTCACAATAGCCAAGAGGTGGCAGCAACCTCAATGTCCATTGACAGATGAATGGATAAATAAGGCCAGGGCACCACGGCTCACACCTGTAATCCCAGCACTTTGGGAGGTGGGAGGATCACGGGAGGCCGGGAGTTCAAGACCAGCCTGGGCAACATAGTGAGACCCCATCTCTACAAAAAATTAAAAAATTAGCCGGGCATGGTGGCGAGTGCCTGTAGTCCAGCTACTCTGGAGGCTGAGGCAAAGGATTGCTTGAGCCCAGGAGTTTGAAGTTGCAGTTAGCTATGCTGACACCAGTGTACTCTAGCCTGGGCAACAGAACAAGAAAGGAAAGAAAAAACAAAAGAACGAAAGGGACGGCCGGGCGCGGTGGCTCACGCCTGTAATCCTAGCGCTCTGGGAGGCCGAGGCGGGTGGATCGCTCAAGGTAAGGAGTTCGAAACCAGCCTGAGCAAGAGCGAGACCCCGGCTCTACTGTAAATAGAAAGAAATTAATTGGCCAACTAAAAATACATAGAAAAAAATAGCCGGGCATGGTGGCACATGCCTGTAGTCCCAGCTACTCAGGAGACTGAGGCAGGAGGATTGCTTGAGGCCAGGAGTTTGAGGTTGCTGTGAGCTACACTGACGCCACGGCACTCACTCTAGCACGGGAAACAGAGTGAGACTCTGTCTCAAAAAAAAAAGAAAAAGGGAAGGAAATCCTGTCATATGCTACAACGCGGATGAACCCAGAGGACATTATGCTAAGTGAAATAAGCGAGTCACAGAAAGACAAATACTGCAAGATTCCACTTATAAAAGGCACTCAGAGTAGCCAAAATCATGGAGACAGAAAGTAGAACGGGGGTTGCTGGGGGAAAGAGGAGATGAGGATGGAGGATCGTCTGGTGGGCGCAGAGGCCGGACGGAGGGCATTGCTGGGGGTCTGCACATGTGCACGGGGTGGACAACACTGTACCGTCCGTGCACTTGGAGATTGTCCGGAGGGTGACGTTGGTGTGCTTTTTTGCTACAATTTAAAAAAAGAGTACTGTACTATATAGGAAAAAACCCTGCTACATGCAATACCATGCAACTGCTTTGTTGCAACAACAAATACAATGTTAAGCAAAAGAAGTGATTTTAAAACATTAGGGGAAAAAAGAGTTCATGTTGGGCCTCTGCTTTTCCTGGGGTCCCCATGTCTCCCCCAGGGCCCCCAACTCAAACTCAAGGCTCTTTTCAAACTATTAACTCCCCTCCCTTCGAGGCTGTCTGCAGTGCTGTAGGAAAATGCAGCTGACGCAGGACTGTGGAGTCTCTGCCGCTGACTTGACGTACCTCAGTTTCCTCATCTGCACAATGGGAAGAAAGGTTGCAGTATCTGTGACCTCTGGAGTCCAGCTCCTAGGGGGAGGGTCAAAGTGTTAACGAACCCAAAAGCGGGGTTCTCTCTGTTGCTCACCCCACAGAAAGCCAATCACTGAGACCACGAAGGTTGTCAAGGAAGAAAGGATTTACCGCAGAGGATGCCTCAAGTGGGAGGTGGGAGGAATGGACTGTCTCAAATCTGCCTCCTGGACCAACGGGGTCAGGGGCTTTCCTGGAGGTGACATGAATGGTGCATGAGGAGAGTGAGCATCATGACGTGATTGGGGTAGAGTGCCGGGCACGCAAGCACAGGGAGAAATCATGCTACTACACACATCCCACGATCAAAAAATGGTGGCTAAGTCCCTCCCAGGGCGGGGATCTTGGTAGTAAGATGAGCCAGGGTCAATAGCGGTCATTCTTCCAGCCTTGTGTGCAGGTGGGATGTGGGCAGTGGGCTGCTCGGGTACCTGGGCATGCTCTGTGGTGGGTGTTGCTTATCTTGTCTGTCCTGGACAAACGGGGCGTCAGCGCAACAGAAAGTTACAAAGCTCTGGTCAGCGAATCTTACTGAGTCTGCTGAGCTGTTTTCTGCCTACTTTGAAACTTCAGTAGCTAGGTTACTAGTATTGAGATAAAACTCACTGTCTCTGGTTCCGCTTGTTCAAGGCTACTGAGAGTAGCCAGTTCCAGCTACAATGTGAACATTGAAAACTCATTTGAAACATAAGAGAACTATAAAAAAAAAAAAAAAAAAAGCAACTGAAGAAACATGTTCTTGCTTATGGAGCGGGTTACAAAAGGAAAGCCTGGCAGAGCCCTTTGACTCGAGGCAGCTGAGCGAGCTGGGGCCGGCGGCAGCAGGTGAGCCTGCAGACTGTACCTGGGCAGAGGGAGGGAAGGAAGCAGCTTTATCCGCTCCGCCTGGGGCCTCCCCACAAGCAGAACACGGTCGTGGCTGCTGCTGCATCCGTCACCAGGTGAGGAGGCCGTTGGAAGCGTAGGATTAGCCAGGGGGGTGGTCACAGGGTGAATGCTGGGCCCGGCTGGGACCAAGACAGGGTGAGACATGCAGCAGGGCCCGGGGCACCGGAGAGGACGTGGCGTTCGTCCTCCAGGCCTGGGAACAGGGCCTGCGCCTCCCTGGTAGGGCCGGGGGCCTCTGTGCTCGGGGTAATTCTCCGGTGGGCTTGCTTCGGGTCTGGTGGTTTGTGTGCGTTGGGCGACCCCCATCCTTCCCTCCGTCCTCAGTGAATGTTGAGCAACTTGTTAAGACCATTGAGGTCTCGAGAATTTGTCCGTGAACGCGCCTTGAAGGAGGACGTGGCTAGAGGTGGAATTCTGTGGGCCTTGGGGTAACGGGCATTAGGGGCCTGCCTTCTGGGCCTTAGTTTCCTCATTTGTTAAGTGAGGACGAGAGCTCCTGCGGGGCCACCACGCAGCGTGCTGAGAGGCTCAAAGCGGGCTGGAGTCTGCAGTGGGGGAAATGAGGATCCCTGAACGTGGCGGAGGAGCGTGGGGCGTGGTGGTCTGGGGCAGGAGAGCGCTCGGGCCGGCAGACCCACCAGAGAAGGAAGCCTGAGGGATTTGTTTCCTAACTCTCACTTCCTGGAGCCTGAGACAGCGAGCCCTGTTTGTCTGCAAGTTGTCGTGGGCCTCCCAACCAGCACAACTGTGGCCCGGGGTCAGGGCAGAGGCTGGCCAGGTGCGGCTCCTAGACAGGGGCTGGTTGTAAACAGCTGGTGGGCGTCAGGGAAGCAGCTCAAGCGATGCATGTGACAAAGTCAGCTACCCGGGCCAGCAAGCTCCCGGCTCCCCAGCACTCTGGCTTACTCGGGCCACTCCTCAGCCCTGCGGTCATCCTGTACTCACCCTGTAACCAGAGAGGCCTCCTTTGCCCCACCTCACCCCCTTTTGCAAAGAAGGAACATTCCATTGCTAAGGATTGAATGTTACGGTCAACATGAGACTCAGAAGAGCAGCCAAGGCTTTTGCAGCAGAAGCCAAGGGGGAAAAGTGACTCAGCAAAATAAGCTCTCACCTGTGGATACTCTGAACCGCTATTCGCGGCCTCTGGGAGGGCGCCTGGTTCCAGCGTCTGGTGTTTTCTATGCAAAGCCTTGCGCCGCATGTGCCAGCTGTGACAGCCGTGCCCGCTCCTTACTGAAGTAGTGTCCTAGGAGGCTTGAGAAGGAAACGGGTAGGCTTGGTCTCTGCCACACCCAGTCAAGAGTCGCAAGTGGCCACTGTCAAAGGGGAGCGGTGTGTCGCTGTGGAGGCATCAGGAGTCAGGGGATGCTCCAGAAGAGGGCAAAGCTTAGGGACCCCTCGCCCCTGCAGAAGCACCTCCTTCTGGCCAAGCGAGCACATGGGATTGGCACCAACTTGTACCATCACTCTGAGCTCCTGCGTGGCCTTGTCTTCAGAGCCCCGTGTGGGTGACAGGACCTCTCAAGTCTGGGGAGGGCTTGAGAGCTCATTCTGTCTCACCGCTGTCCTGCAGAGCTGCTTTCTCGAGGAGCAGCTCTGTTTGAATTCCAGCCACAGCCTGTCATTTGAAAGGCAACTGGCTGCTCTGACACCTGTATTATAAAGGTCTTCCTTAAATTCAATCTCAATGTCTCTGTGACACTGGACATTTCTATTCCCAGGTCCTCTTGGGCCCTGGGGTCACAGAGATGTCGTCCTGTCCAGTTCCGCGGGGCAGCCTGGGGGCAATTTCACAGCAGTTAAGACACTCTGCCCACCCGGCTTTTCCAGTTCCGTATTTCCTAGGGGGTTAGAATGCAGGTATTTCCTCTCCTCTAGCTCCATCGCCCTTCTGCTGCAACGATGAAACCACCACACCGGGATGTTGCTCAGGCGACGCCAGCCCCGGGTCGGAGGTTTGTGCAGAGAGGTGAGAGAGGGGACAGGTGGTGTCTCCTCGGTGAGTCCCCACCTCCACCCCAGGGCTCAGCCAGGTGTCGCATGGCTCAGCGGTATCCGCTGTTTCAACAGCTTCATCGTGTGTTTTAGTTTGACTCTCCCCACCGTCAGTGCCACACATTTTGGTGCACAAGCTCAGTGGTCAGTTGGCATTTTGGGGACACGTGTCTATCCAGAGGGTCCCAACTTCAAATGGCCTGTCCTGATCTGGCGGCCCCATGAACAGACTATCCTGGTGGACCACTGGCTCCCGAGCGTGGCTTAGAGAACCTGCTCAGCCGTGCAATGTTGGTGCTGCAATCAGGGTTGGAAATGATGTGCTCACGGTGACAGGCTGAAGGACCGGAGGACTGCCCTGGGCTCCCGCCTCCCCAGTCCCGGCCTCGGGCTCTGTGGTCTTGGCCCCGCTTTTTGCCTCCCTCTAATACGTTCTCCACGTGGTCCCTCCTGGGGCACTGAGCTCCACCAGCTCCCAAATCACAGTGTTCCTTTTCCTGCCTCCACACCTTTGTCTCTGGTGGCCCATCTGCCTGGACCATGCTCTCTCACCCTTCTCCACTTAGCCAGTCTGTGCTCCAAGCTTCAGCTCTGGTGCCCCTTTCTTTTCTTTTCTTTTTTTTTTTTTTTGAGACAGAGTGTCACTCTGTTGCCCAGGCTAGAGGGAGTGCCGTGGCGTCAGCCTAGCTCACAGCAACCTCAGACTCCTGGGCTCAAGCGATCCTCCTGCCTCAGCCTCCCAAGTAGCTGGGACTACAGGCATGC
>CAUYRT010046652.1:0-10601 GCA_963574885.1 Lepilemur ruficaudatus | reverse complement strand
TAGAAAAAAATTAGCCGGGCACGGTGGCGCATGCCTATAGTCCCAGCTACTCGGGAGGCTGAGGCAGAAGGATCGCTTGAGCCCAGGAGTTTGAGGTTGCTGTGAGCTAGGCTGACGCCACGGCACTCTAGCCTGGGCAACACAGTGAGACTCTGGCTCAAAAAAAAAAAAAGTAGGGAGCTTAGAAACAGAGACGTTAAGTAATCTGCCCAAGATCACATCAGTAAGTGGTAGAACAGGGCTTTAAACACAGAAGTCTGTCTCCAGAATACATTTCCTGACCACACTGCCACCACTGTCTCCCATGAGCAGAACACCACCAAAGGGACATAAATGAAGAAAGTCACACCAATGTATTTATAAGTACACTGACCTCGGTAACAGATCCTTTCCAAAATAACTGGCTCAGTTGACAAGGCCCATGAGAAATGCAGAATTTGAGAACCCTGTTCCAGATGATATAAAGGACACATTCTTTGGTATAAGGAACAGTGAAAGTGCAAACTGTGACGTGCATAACCCTCACAAATAACCACTACAGTTCTGCTTGGCTTCTTTTTATTTGGTGACTCTCATGCCTTCCTATACAGTCAGTTCATCAGGCAGCGTGGTCACTCTACACTCCTTGACAATGCCTACTACACTGTGTTGTAACCTCATGCCTTGTACAACAGTAGATAGCCATTTAACAAAAGAAGTGGTAATGAGTGGCTCTTAAAATGACAGTTAGAGCATGCTCACTAGAATGGCCAAAATGTAACAGACTGACGATACCAAGTATTGGTAAGATGTGGACTAAATGGGTAATAAATGGGTCTCTCACACGTCGAGAATGGAAATGAGAAATGGTATAGCTCCTTGAGAAAAGTGTGGCACCGTCTTATAAAGTTAAATATATACTGACCATACATTCTGCCAATTCCACTCTCAGGAATCTATTTGAGAGAAATGAAAACTTACGTCCACACAAAACTTACACATGAATGCTCACAGCAGCATTATTCACCACAGCCAAAAATGAAGACAACCTAAATGTTCACGAACTTCTGAATGGATAAACAAATTGTGGTATATTCATATAACACGATACCACTGAGCTGTAAATGGGACCAAACTACTTACACACACCACTACATGCATGAATTCCAAAAACATCATGCTAAATGAAAGCCAGAATCAAAAGACTACATACATTTACTACATTTCATTTTTATGAAATTCTAGGAAAGGCAACATTTTAGCAACAGAAAGCCTATCAATAATCCCTGGAGCCAGGAGTGGGGGGAGGGGGTTGATCACAAAGGGGCACAAGGGAACTTTTTGGGGCAATGGAAGAGTCCCACATCTTGATTGTGGAAGTGGAAACAATACTATCAACATATGCCAACTCCTCAAACTATACTCTTAAAATAAGTGAATTTTATCATGTGCAAATGATACCTCAAGAACGCCATTAAAGCCCAGGCGGGAGGATCACTTGAGGGTAGGAGTTCAAGACCAGTCTGAGCAGTAGTGAGGACCCTGTATTTTCTCTCTACAAAAATACAAAAATTAGCCAGCCATGGCGGCACATGTCTGTAGTCCCAGTAGTCCCAGCTACTTGGGAAGCTGAGGCAGGAGGATCACTTAGCTTGAGCCCAGGGGATCGAAGTTGCAGTGAGCTATGGTCGTGCTACCTCATTTCAGCCTGGATGACAGAGAGAGACCCCCACCCCCTTTTTTTTTTTTTTTTTTTTAAGATATCAGCAAACCTGTTGGCCAACAGAAGCATGAACTTAAAATGAACTGTCTTACTTTTTTTTCTTACCTTTAGAGATACTTGCTCTGGTAAAATGAACCCTCTTAAAGCTACAAGATCAGTTTAAAGGGAGACAGACATAAAGATCAGAGCAGGGGAATGACGGTCAGTTACTGAAAGGCTGTAGACCGAGGAATTCAGATTTCAGACGAGAGAGAGAAATTTTACACAATAAATTCCAATTTGCTTTCATGTAAGTTAAGCAGATTTGATTTAAAAAAAAAAATAGGTCAACTGTGAACTTTAAAGTGGTTTAAGTACACAAATTCAGAGCATGTGCCACCATTCCAGGCTGGCTCTAGACCACCACAACCAACAATAAATGGAACTCACCGTCCTGGAGATGGCTGTGGAAGACAAAGTGTCACTTATTTCCCCCAGGACACTGGGGTATAAAACAAGGATAACAGCCAGGGAGAGAAAAAGAAACAATCCCTATGAAAAACCACCTAGGAAAAGTTCTTATTCTCTCCAACAGGATCTGGCATATTTTTACAGGCCTCCAAAATTAAACAAGAAACATTAAAACGTAGACAAAGCATAACACAGAGCTCCGAAGGGCACAAAGTTATGCCATTTTTTAAATTTCAAAATATTTGGGGGGTACAAATGTTTTTGTTACATGGATACTTTTTATAATGATTAACTAGGGGCTTTTAGTGGGCCCATCACCAGAATAGTGTTCATGGTACCCCACAGGTAAGTTTTTACCCCTCATCCTCTTCCATCCTCCCCCAAGTCATACTATTTTAAATTAAAATCCTGGGCCGGGCATGGTGGCTCACGCCTGTAATCCTAGCACTCTGGGAGGCTGAGGCAGGAGGATCGTTTGGGCTCAGGAGTTTGAAACCAGCCTGAGGAAGAGCGAGACCCCTGTCTCTACTAAAAATAGAAAGAAATTAATTGGCCAACTAAAAATATATAGAAAAAATTAGGCAGGCATGGTGGCATATGCCTGTAGTCCCAGTTTCTCGGGAGGCTGAGGCAGGAGGATTGCTTGAGCCCAGGAGTTTGAGATTGCTGTGAGCTAAGCTGATGGCACGGCACTCTAGCCCAGGCAACAGAGTGAGACTCTGTCTCCAAAAAAAATAAAAAATTTAAAATCCTGCCCCACATTAATGAGAATAGAGACAGGCACCAAAAAAATAAAAACAGATTCAAGGACAAAGAGAAGTTAAAATAACATAGTTGGATGAAAAGCGTAGAAAAAGGAAGATAAATGAGTATGACTGTATTAAGATTCTATTCACTTTTATTAAACCAAGGCTTGTTTAAGTGGAATTCTAGCCTCATTTAACACATGCAAGTGAAGGTCAAATTCACTTTTTGTGAAATGCAAAACTTGTCACGTTCAAGTCCAAACATTTTTATTCATGTGTTGCTTGTAAAGTTCTTAACCAAGGATAGCGATATGCATCAGAGCTATGTGGCTTCACCAGCAGAGGGATGAAAAGAACTGGGGGAGGTTAATTGCTGAGCACAACTGGAGTTTGCAAGGAAAAAGAATTCTGCTTCTTTCTAATTTCCATTCTCTTGGAGAGATTAAGTAGTTCAAGCCAAATTAATAAAACAAGGTTAGGAATCTTCAATGAAGAGAGCTGTACCCAATTAAGTACTTGGTATAGTGAGGAAAATCATGACCTGAATTTCTAAGCATCATGAAAACACAAAAGGACATAAAATTATTCAAAAATGCATAAAATTTATTAATTTGAATTACACCCATTAATCCAGTAAGTCCACTTGTAGGAATGTATGCCACTGATAAACCTGAAGAATTATTCAAAGATCTATATCCAAACATCTTCACTGAAGCATCATCCTAGCACGTTATAATATAATATATTTAATATAATTCCATTTGGGGTATTTAAGAAACAACCACAAGTTCATATACATATACATGCACAGAGAAAATATATAAAATAGATGTGTGTGCGTGTGTGTCTAACACATACACACACACACGCACACACAGGCACAGAGTCATTAAATATGAAATGTCCGATTCCGAATCAAAAGTTTATTTTATCTCAAACAAGAAGCAGTACAATTAATCAAAGTACGCACCTAAACTTTCGACACAGTTTTGCCATCTTAACATTAGCTTGTTTATGCCAGCAGTGAAGAAGCCTGGACAGTGAGTGGCAGTAAAATCACAAAAGGCATTTTCCACAGCTTGTTGAGAATTGAATATTTTTCCTTGCAAGAAGTGGTCCAAAGTCTGGAAGAAGTGGTAGTCAGTTGGTGCAAGGTCTGGTGAATACAGTGGGTGACAGAAAGTTTCCAAGTCTAGTTGCTATAGTCTGGGCATCGTTATTTGTGTGACATGTGGTCTAGCATTGTCTTGCAAGAGGATTGGCCTGTCTCTATTGACCAATCTTGGCGGCTTAATCGCAAGCATCCTCATCATTTCATCCGATTGGCTGCAGTACACATCCGCTGTAATTGATTGACCAGGTTTCATGAAGCTGTAGTGGATAATACCAGCACTGGACCAAAACAGACACCATTAGCTTTTTTTGATGAATAGTCGGTGTTGGACTGTGTTTTAATACTTCATCTTTATCCAACAATTGCAAATGCTTGGGATTGTCAAAAAGAATCCATTTTCAGCACACATAACAATACAGTACAGAAATGGTTCGCTTTATGTTGTGACAGCAAAGAAAGGCAAGCTTAGAGAAAATTTCTCTGCTGACACTCATTTAATGCATGTGGAACCCATCAATCCAGCTTCTCTACCTTCCCAATTTGTTTCAAATGGTCCAATTCTGTTGGAATGGTAACGTCAAACCTTGCTGCTAACTCACCTGTAGGTTGAGATGGATTCGCTTCCACTACAGCTTTCAGCTCATCTTTATCCACTTTGGCAACAGGTTGCCCATGTGGTTCATTTTTTAGATTAAAATCACTAGAACAGAACTTCTGAAACCATCAACATACTGTGTGTTCATTAGCCACATCCTTCCCCAACACTTCAGTGATATTTCATTCGAGCTGTCTGCGCTGCATTGGTTCCACAACAGAACTCATATTTGAAAATAACATGAATTTTTGACTTATCCATGGTTTCGCAAAAATTGCTTTACAAAAATTTCAAAGATAATCATAAGCCAAAATATGTGTTTGAAAGATTGAAGATGTACCTTCACAATAAATAGAAAACAACAAGTGCCAAAGTGAAATGTCAGAGATATCAACTGTCAAACTTAGTACTTAAGGAAATCGGACATTTCATACTTAATCAATCGCTCTCTCTCTCTCTCTCTCTCTCTCTCTCTCTCTCTCCCCACACACACACACAGAAAACATGCATAGAAAATTTATGATGTACACAGAAAATTTCTTAGATGTACATCTAAGAAAATGTTAACCAGGATCGACTGTGCCAAGAAGGGGAGGGTCCTGAGACTAACTTAAAACCTTCTACTGTTTGAATTTATCACAAATCCAGTGCTACTTTTACTTCACTTTGTTTTAACTTCTAGAGAAAAAGTTGCTAATTGATGCATCTATTTATAAAAACAGAAGGTGACAGGCACACTAAGAAGGAGAGGATGAAAAAGGATTTGAGGTACTGCGCAACCTTGATTCTACGAAAACACTGACATTTAAGAAAGACAAAGCTTAAACCTCACTCCAACTGCAACAGATAACTGTTTTAATTGTCTCTGTGACACAACAGCAAACTGTTACCACCTTCAGAATATGTAATGTTTTTCTCTTTTTATAGGTATATTTTGAATAATCCATTAAAAAGTACAGATAAGAAAAAAATTGGTTCTCCAATTAGATTAAAGGAAAAACTTTTCAAAGTAAGGATCTGACCAAAGGTGTTCATTTCTTTCCCTTTTTATATCCCTGCCTTCCATCCACTGGGAAAGCAAATAATAATAAATTCACAATTTACCATGTGACAGACACTATGCTATGAGCTTTACATAGATTATCTCATCTAAACTTTGAAACATATCCTATAAGATAGGTATTACTAACCCTTTTTAAAGATGAGTGTGGAAGATTTTGTTTTCCAAAGATAGCAAACTCTAGATATCCCATTCCATAGGCTCAGTGTCTTTGACACTGTTCCAGTAAGAGGTCGGATCTGTGTGCCTGTGGTCCCAGTTACTCAGGAGGCTGAGGCAGGAAGATCGCTTAAGTCCAGGAGTTTGAGGCTGCAGTGAGTTGTGATTGTGCCACTGCACTCATGCCTGGGTGACAGAGCGAGACCCAATCTCTGAACAACAAAAAAAGTGGGATCTATTTCCCTTCCGTTGAATTTGGAAGACTATAGAAGTGACACTATGCCACTTCTGTGGCTCAGTCAGAAAAGGTAACGTTAATAGCTTCTACCTCATACTCTTGGGATGCTCACTTTCAGAACCCAACTGCCATGTTGTGAGGAAGCCCAAACCATACTGAGAGACCTCACGTAATGTTCCAACTGACAGCCCAAGCTGAGGTACCAGTGGACCACCTGCATCAACTGCCAGACATGTGAATGAGGAAACTTTTAGGATGACTGTAGCTCTAGTTACCATCTGACTGCAAATTCATGAGAAGCTCCAAGTAAGACCAGCCTAGTTGAGTCTGGGCAATCCCAAAAAACATGAAAGATACTGATTGTTGTTATTTTAAGTTACTAAATTCTGGTCATTTGTTATGTAGCAATAATAGATAACTGGAACAACGAAGAAAACTAGCATAAGGAAAAAAGGTCAGTAACTTGCCTGAAGCTGCCATCACGTCTGCCTGGCTCCCAGGCCCACGCTCTTAACAACCACACTGTGTTACTCCTTGCTCCCTACTATTGCAAATGATGCAAAATAAAAAGGAGGACAGGGATACTCTATGGAATGACAATATATCCCTAAACACGTAGACACTGCCTAGAAAACAAATAAGAAAATATATCTAGAAAATCCTAAAATAAAGACCCCCATGATAATCTAGCCAGCATTCCTGGTCCCACTTTGACCCCAAGCTATGGATCCAATTTCACCATTACTCACTTTTCCTGTTCATTCTACTTCCATGACTCTATCTCTGTGATTTCCTATTCAGGAATATTCTCTCTACTGTTAACTATTTGTAAAGCATTTAATTAATGATCAGGACTTAAAATGGGAATAAAAGGTTACACTAATTCTCAGGCTGGATCCTAAGGTAGAAGGAAGAAAGGGAGAATAAATATGTCACTACTGGCTGGGCATGGTGGCTCACATCTGTAATCCCAGCACTCTGGGAGGCCGAGGCAGGAGGATCACTTAGCTAAGGAGTTTGAGACCAGCTCTGAGCAAGAGTAAGACCTTGTCTCTACAAAGTAGAAAACTTAGCCAGGCGTGGTGGCACATGCCTGTAGTCCCAGCTACTTGGGAGGCTGAGGCAGGAGGATCACTTAGCTCAGGAGTTTGAGACCAGCTCTGAGCAAAAGTAAGACCTTATCTCTACAAAACAGAAAAATTAGCCAGGCACGGTCGCTCATGCCTGTAATATTAGCACTTTGGGAGGCCGAGGTGGGCGGATTGCTCAAGGTCTGGAGTTCGAAACCAGCCTGAGCAAGGGAGACCCTGTCTCTACTAAAAATAGAAAGAAATTAATTGGCCAACTAAAAATATACAGAAAAAATAAGCCAGGCATGGTGGCGCATGCCTGTAGTCCCAGCTGCTCAGGAGGCTGAAGCAGGAGGATCGCTTGAGCCCAGGAGTTGGAGGTTGCTGTGAGCTAGGCTGATGCCACGGCACTCTAGCCCGGGCAACAAAGTGAGACTTTGTCTCCAAAAAAAAAAAAATGAAATGATCGAACAATCAAATCTGACATCACCAAAATCGCAATGAGCTGACATTGGGCACTATGGAAGGGACACACTGATGAAGACACAACATCATCTCTAACATATTCCTGACAAAAATATTTAAGCTAAAGCTAATCATGATGAAACAATCAGACAAATCCAAACTGAGAGACATTCTGCAAAACACCTGGGCTGTATTCTTTTAAAATGTCGTTGTTACGAAAGACACAGAAGGCAGGGGTACCGTACCAGATTAAAGAAAACCAAAGAGATATGACAAAAAAGTGCAATTTGTGATTCTTGATGGGATCCTGGAAAAAATAAAAGCACCTATAATAGACATTATCAGCATAAATGGAAAGACTGAAATACAAAGTGTGTATTAGATAACTATTGTATCAACATTAAATTTCCTAAATATGTTATTTGTATTGTGATCATATAGGAGAATGTCCTTGTTCCTAGCAGACACTTGCTGAATTACTAGTGATGAAGTGTCATGACGTCTACAACTCGCAAAAGTTTCCATGAAAATAAATGTATAAATTAGAAAGAGAAAAAACACCAGAGCAAAAGTGAGCACACAAAATAATGCAAAATGGTGCATCTAGGTGAAGGATTTATAAATATTCAATATACTATTCTTATAACTTTCCCATACATTTGAAAATTTTCAAAATAAACCAGATGGGAGGAAAAAATGAATACAGTACAAAATATGTACAGTGTTGCACTAAGTTGTACTATATTGTCTAAGTCTACACTGCTAGTAATACTGTAAACCTTTTGCAGACCGTGTATTCTAACTAAGCTTTGCAGTACATTAATGAAAAAGATAAACAGTTAAACAACATCCAACAAAAGAAAATAAAAATGCCTTGTGAAGGGTGAACGAGATGAATTATTTTAAATATCTGTTATGCAATTTATAGCATATGCTAATTACCAAATGACAATGACACAATGCAAATTTAACATTACAACTACTCCTAACATAATTTAATCTTTTCACAGCAAAGGAGGTCAGAATTTTTCTGCACCTCAGGCTCACAACCACAACCGATAATTACATCTGCTCAGTAATGTAAAAAAAAAAAAAAAAAAAATCTAGTTGGCTGCACTATGCTTGTCAATAATCCAGAAATCCAACCACAGGTAAATTTTTTTACCCGTTACATTTTCCAGGACTACATTTCCCAACTTCTAATTAACAGCTTTTAATTGCCCTGAAACGTTGCTTCACAGTTTCTATAAAAACACTACTGCTTGATCCAAAAAATAAAATACCCCGCCCAGCTTTGCTCTCAGTTGTACACTAAGCCGATGCAGGGAGCTGCACGACGAGCGCTCATTACAATACCGCCGAATGTTCAAGAAAAGAATGTCAGGTTCAATCCACCATTTAAAGAAAAAAGAAAAAAAAATCACACTCCACAACAAACTCCAACACGGCAACCACGCTACCAAACCCACACAGGGCTAAGCGGGACTCGGGGACTCAGGCCGCCGCTCTGGGACCCCGAAGTTCCCGGACCGCCCGAACCCCGCGAGCCCCCCACAGGGGACCCCGGCTTTCACAGCCGAAGAGGTCTGGGGGCCCACACGCGGCGCCGCTCCCCGGCCTGCCGAGCAGCTGCGACCGGCCCCGACGCTCGGGGCCCACAGCCGCCTCAGGGTCCCGAACCCCTCCGGCCCGCCGCCACCCTCTCTCTCGTCTCCGCCGCTCCCCGGCCCACTCACTCTTCATCCTGGATGCGGAAGCCGGCGACAGCCCCCGGCCGACACTGGAAGGAAAAGAAAGAGGCAGGAAGGATGGCCCCCTGTCTTCCACTTCCCCTGAGGCGGGGTCCCGCACTAGGACCTCCGCGATGGTCCCGGGATGAAGAGCGTTAGGATCCGGCCGCCATGTTGTGTCTCTGTCACCCTAGCAACCGTCAGGCCCTGAACGCCCGGAGGCAGTCTCCCGCGCGTGCGCAAAAAAAGCCCCGCCCATGTACGCATGCGCAGCGCGGCCGGACTCCCGGACCGGGTTGCTAAGCAACCCTCCTCGCCGCTTTAAATTTAAATACGGTTCCTCAATTCCCGGCCTTCGCTAGTAGGCGACGTTCACCTGGCTGGCTGTCCTGAGAACTTAGCGATTTGCAAACCCAAAGCGCAGAAGGTAGTCTCGGGCTTTAACTGAGCATGTGAGCTGTAACGCTGACTTGTCAACTGGTACCTGTTCTTTGCAATCTCACCCTACAGTTTAGCGTCTGCTTCCTAGCGATTGCCCAGTAAATTTGTAAGTTTTTCTTTTTAATTCCACAAGCATTTATTTTGCACCAGGCATTGTTGCAGGCATTGGGGATATAAAGGAGACCGGTGTAGACAAGGTGTCTGACTTCTTGAAACTTACATTCTAGTGGATTTATACAATCTGAAGTGAAACCAGAGTATTCTTTTTCTTTTTTGAAATGAAAGAAGTAAAACATGTTTATTTAAAAAAAGAAAGAAAGAAAACGAAAAGGAAAGTATAGTGTAAAGTTTGAAATAATGCCTTCAAAATTCCTCCGTCCATCTCACTCCTTTTCCTCTCCAGAAAAAGAGACTGGCAATAGTTGGGTGGCATCTTCTCAGAATTTCAGAGTTTCCCATGATTGAAAATTACAGATATTCTTCAATAATTTGTGTTTTTTCATTTACTATACATAGTCATCTTTTAGTATTAGCACATACAGAGCTACCCTATACTTAAAAAAAAGAAAGACAGGGTCTTGCTGTGTTGCCCAGGGTGGACTGGAACTCCTGGGCACAAGTGATCCTCTCTATCCTCTCCACCGCACCTGAGGAAAGCTACACTGTGCTTTTTCTTTTTCTTTTTTTTTTTTTTTTTTGAGACAGAGTCTCACTCTGTTGCCCAGGCTAGAGTGCCGTGGCATCAGCCTAGTTCACAGCAACCTCAAACTCCTGGGCTCAAGCGATCCTTCTGCCTCAGCCTCCCGAGTAGCTGGGACTACAGGCATGCGC